>PVHP010000639.1:8687-135124 GCA_004024765.1 Zapus hudsonius
TGATTTCCATATATATGGGATATTATATTATACTTGATAGTTTAAGCCATTGATTTGAGTCTCAGTGGCAACCACTTAATCCATCGATTCAATTACTGAATTGCACACTTCAAAAATTAAAGTTTGATGTTAAAGGAGTGCTTTGGACTGCATCAGGATCTCTTTAAATTGTCATCTGTCTCCCTCCGGAGCTTTGTGAAGTTCTCTTTGTCATAAACTGTTTTTGTTTTTCTCAGGAACTGATAGGCTTACC
This sequence comes from Zapus hudsonius, assembly GCA_004024765.1. Lineage (NCBI taxonomy): Eukaryota > Metazoa > Chordata > Mammalia > Rodentia > Dipodidae > Zapus > Zapus hudsonius. The sequence goes on from PVHP010000639.1 coordinate 8,941, forward strand.
TCAACCGTCATCATGGTTTGTCTAGTTATTAGGAAAACTACAAGTGACTAAAGGTTTGTTTTTGTTTGTTTGTTTTGGTATGTTGATGACTCTGGATTCTATATTGTGATGATTAAGTGTTGTTGTCCACTTGACCTTTTTAGTAATCTTGGATGGGTCCCTAAGGTTGTTTATAGGAAAGTAGCCCTCTCAGTAGGGGGCAAGATATAAGGAGGCTTAGGGAAGCTAGAAACAAATATCCTTTTTTGGGAGGACAGTATAGGAAGGAAAATTCCAGAGACACAGGGAGTAAACAAGTCTAGGAATGGTTGTAAAACCCTGCCCTTAGGCTGTAGAAAGGGGCGGGAATTTTCTCATTATTCACGCCTGTATGCTGTTGTGTTTATGGTGTTGGTGATGGTTTTTCTCTCTTCTAGGACTGTGAAAGTGGAGGGCAAGCCTCTTTCACCACTATGGAACTTCCCCCTGGATCTGTAGTTTCAATAAATCCCTTCCTCGCATAATTCTTCCTGGTTTGGTGCAGACTGTGACATATATCATGGAAGGCAATTTCATCTTATCATACTTCCTCTTTAGACAAACTTTGTGGAGGTAGAGGTTTAGGTTTTTAGTGTCATGAGTCAAATATCACCTAAGGTATATTTAAGACATTAAACGTATATCTCATGGAGTGAAGAATGATGGTCCTGGTGCCTAATAAACAGTTTGTGAATATCAAGAATACTTCAGTAACCGATGCTGCTAAAGTGGCAACTGAAAATGTAAGAGGGGGCTGGAGACTGCTCAGCGGTTAAGGCACTCACCTGCAAAGTCTAACGGCCTGAGTTTGATTCCTCAGTACCCACATAAAGCCAGATGCACAAAATGGTACAAGCATCTGGAGTTCATTTGCGTTGGCTAGAGACCCTGGAGTGCCCATTCACTCTCTTTTGTCTGTCTGTCTGTCTGTCTCTTTCTCTCTCTCTCTCTGTTTCTGCTTGAAAATAATTTTAAAAAAAAAGAAAACATAAGAGGGATGAAGCAGTGTCTTAAAAAAAGGATCCCTGAAGTTGATTTTAGTGAAAGTAATTAAAATGTGCATTTATGTACTTCCTATATGATCAGAACATTTTCAAATTCTTAACTCTTCCACTTTTCTGTGGCAAAGAAATTGCTGGACTATGAATCCTGCTTAATGAGAAGGACAGGATTTGAAGATTTCATAAATGCAAACCCTTGTCTACTAAAGCCTGCAGATGAACTAAAAGCAATAAATTCTCATTTTTCCCTTACTTCCAAAGCATCTTTAAGAGACTGTTGCAGGGAAAGGAAAACAATGAAATCATTGTTCTATATAGACTCTGAATATTATAATGTTATAACATTATAATGCTGAAGGAATAGTTGCCTAAAATGAGAACTAAAACATGATTTCAACCTAAGAGGAAGAAAATCCAAATCCAGGGTTTAAATTGCAAACCTACTTAATTGTTGATTGGACTCTGATGGACTCCTCACCTTGTTACTCCCTGAGCTCTACCCATAATTACAACCTGCTTTTAGTTTTCCTAGATGACATCAAGATGTTAGGATCAAGCAGACAGTGCCAAGCACTTTGTGAAACAGTTATGGCAAACATTGTGTTTTCTCAGCAGTGGAGTATTGCTCCCTGTTTCAAAATATTAATGTCTAGGTTTTCAGGGCTGGTCTTACTATTCTGAAAACAATAAAGTGTCCTTTTGTTGACTCTACCACTCTCTTGCTTATTATAGAACGTAAATAATTTTATTTTATATAAGACTTATTTTTATTTATTTATTATTTTTTTTTTTTGGTTTTTCGAGGTAGGGTCTTCTTCTAGCCTAGGCTGACCTGGAATTAACTATGTAGTCTCAGAGTGGCCTCAAACTCATGGTGATCCTCCTACCTCTGCCTCCCAAGTGCTGGGATTAAAGGCATGCACCACCACGCCCAGAGTTAAGTTTTTATTGATTAAATTTTTATTTTAATATGAATTTCAAAACAATTCTTGGCATAAAAAAGTACTTGGCTCACTTATACAGGACAGGAATATGGGAATGTAATAATATGGACTGCAGAGATGGCTCAGTGGTTAAGTGTAGTTTGTGTATAAGCATGTGGGTGAGAGGGCACCTGAAATTGACAGCGTTCAAATCTCCAGATCCCATATAAACAGCTGGACATGATCATGTGTGCCTGTAACCCCCAGGCCCACCAAGTGGAGCACAGAACAGGGAATCTCCCCGGCTTTTGAAAAACAACAAGCTCTGGTATCAGTAAGAGACTGCAACTCAAGAATCAACTGAAAATCAACAGAACAGGACACTTGATGTTTGGCTTTTGCCACCACAAGCGAGTGCCACTTTCTACAGGTGAGCCACAAAGGCCCTTGAACATGCTGACACCACACACAAACACGTACACCACATTACATACACATACACACAAACAAGCAAACAAGCAAAATAAATAAAAAGAACACTATAGATTTACTTATAATCTGCCTGCTTTCAAAGGAGGAAGTTGAGGTATGCTATTCAGAATAAATGAACAAGATTCCATCAGCCCTTTCTACCTAGAAATTCAAGGATCTTGCAAGAATGTCCAAGGAATGCCAAACATGGCCACATTCTCCCGGACTGTCATAGTTCTCCGCTAAGGACTAATGCCCTAAGAGTTCACAGCTGCTCTGTCATCACAAGTTTAAATTTGACACTGGTGATATCATAACCATGGAATACAACTTTTTAAAAATATCCCAGCTGAGTTTTTAGCTTTCATGAGTTGTCCTTGAGAAAGGGGTTCCATGGGGTCTGCCTTAGATTACTGACACTTAAGGGCACACAGTGAAGGGAATTTACTTTATTAAAGAATCAACTGTGCTGCACACTGTGTGAGGACTTTAATGTCCATTTTCTTGGCCTCACGATAACCTAAGAGCTGAACAGAATTTTGCTTATTCCATACATGAGCAACTTAAGATTTGCAGAGTCAATACCTTCTCCAGGCTCACACGGCTGGTGAGTGACAGAATCAGGAGGTTCATCCGTCTCACTGATTCCGAAGCATGTGTTCTTTCCATTACAACTGGAATGCTTGGGATTCAGGTTAAATTTCTTTTTGGCCTGGATTAAAGACCTGCTCTGAGCATCTCTTAGAAGCAGAATAAAATAGACACTAATGAAAACAGTTGATTCATCTCTTAACAAAATACAACATACCTTAGTAGCAAAGGACACTGTTGAAATAAACATCATGGATCTGTTGAAGGCTCTGTCTCAGACATTCCTGCTTTCCTAATCTTGCCATCACTGTAAATGTTGGGGTTTTTTTTGTCTGATCTTCAAAATTAACAAAAACTGTTTTCAGGAATACAAGGGAAAGCTACCTGTGACATAAATGCACACTCAGCTATTTGTGACTGCTCAAATTGTTGTTTCTGAGAAGAAAGGCAATCTTCTTATACATCTTTGGTGATAAAGCTAAAAAGCAGAATGGTAATCCAGAGGGAAAAATGAAATAATCCTATTTCATCTCCTGTTTAGTCAAGTCCTAGACATAGTACTTGATGAAAAAGGAGAAAAAGATTCTCATGAAACCCCTCACTCACATGGATCTGAAGCTTATAACCATGCTCCTTGAATTCAAAGGAGTCTGTCTGAGGAGAACCATGTGGATTCTATTCTTTTCTAGTGACCAGTTATTTGTGTCCTGCTAGAGACCAAGCACCAGCATCAGAGACTCTTCATAACCATGGACTTTTATTCTGATAATGCTGTACATAAAAATACACTCTGAGGGCTTGAGAGATTGCTAAGTGGTTAAGGTGCTTGCCTGCAAAGCCAATCGACCTGGGTTTGATTCACCAGTACCCACATAAAATCAGATGCACAAAATGGTGCGTTCATCTGGAGTTCATCTGCAGTGGCTGGAGGCCCTGGCATGCCTATGCTCTCTGTCTGTCTTCTATCTCTCTCTGCTTGCAATAAACAAATAAAAATATATTTTTTGAAAGTACACCCTGGATACTTTTGTTTTTTCCTCCTCTATGTTCAATTTTGGGCTATAAGTTTGGAGGCATAAATTATGGATATGACTAAGAGCAATACTAGAAAATATTGCAAAAACAAAAGAAAAGGACCTAGGGAGTTGCTCTGTGTTATTGGCTTTCTCTACTATTCATTGGAGATTTTTAAATAACTATAGAATGTACCACAGACTTCAAGGGTTAAAAGACCCAAATTCCTGCCCATAGTTGGTAAAACATGAAGTTGTATTTTTAAACAGCATTTTAGAAGCTTTTTAAAAAATCACTCCACTTTTCAGGAAGCAGTGTCGATCGAAGGCTGTCACAATGAGACAAGCCAAGGAACTTGGCAGCCATCTTGTACACTGAAAGACAAAGTGTCTGGCTCAGAGCCAAGGAAAGCCAAAGTGATCAATATTACATTTTGCAAGCTCCAATGGACTCTTTGTCCCAGAACTAGCTCTTCTGGGAGATGGGCCAGAAGCTTCACGTGTGCACATATGTGCACACACAGAGAGTAACGTGATGATTCAGGAAATTCAGTCATATGGGAAGATCAAAAGCACAGCAGGGCATTCCTGTGACTCTGGCATTGGTCAGCAATGCTTCAATGTCCACATCCAAATACGAAGGCAGTTGAAAGAGTCTACAGATGGAAGATAAACAGAGACCTGAAAAAAAAAAGGACCGATTTATTTTCCTCCACTTGTCCTTCCATCCACCGTGAGCAATCCCGGTGCTCTGTCTGAAGTAGTGGATGCCAGTCGGGCCTCATGTCACCTCTTCACACCTCCTGCCCTCCTGCACTCACAGATGTTTGGAACATAGATTGGGGACTGAAGCGAATATGATCCCAGACCCAAGTCCGGACAGCTACTAGGACATGTCATGCATCTGGCACCAAAAAAGACCACACTGCCAATTTAAAACCAAATATGTGACCTCAGTTTTCTTGGGAATGAAGAAAGTCTATATGTCGAGTGGGAGAACAATGAAATGATAACTCTCCCCTGTACACAATTCATTTGTCTGAAAATCGAGGACCTATTTGGGGCCAAATAAATATTTATTGAGTGGATCACATTAACAGAAGGTCCTTAATCAGGCACTCACTCTTGTCTTGGCACATAAAGTTTAAGGACACATGGAGCCAGGGAGGAAATGAAGATTCAACTTAAAATGTTTTTATACATTTAATATCTGCCTCTCATGACGTTTGCAGTTTTTACATTCATTGTTATGAAAAGCTTCTCATCACATTTCTAAGAGGGAGATCATCATAATGAAAACCTTATGTTATGTCAGAGCAGAAGGAAGTGACTTGGCAAAGGTCATGCTGCCATACAATGGCTGAGACAGGCAGAGAAGTTCCATATCTGGAAACCATTGTCGGTTGTACATTCCAGTGTGCATGGCAGAAAAGGCTCAGGTGGCCCTAGCCAAAGTGCAGAGCTCATTCAGACAGAGCGTGTGTACTTGGTTTGGATATGTTGTCGCCAAGAACATAGAAAATGTTGGTAGCAATATCTTGAACAAAATCATATTGGAAGACATTTTCAGGTTAATTGTATTAGCACAAGGAATGTGACAGAGAAAGGATGAACTGTTCTTTAATCCTGGGCTATTTGGTTTGGCAGTTAAATGGCTACAAAGTCTACTCTTAGCTAACAGCCAAGGTGTTATATTAATTCAGGTAAATATGGTAACTCTATCCTGACATTCTGGGGAGCAACTTTGCAGAGTACTGCATGATGAAAAACTCCTTATATGCTGCTTAGAAAGAGGAATTGGATGTTAAATGATTTTGGAGGTAAAAACATCATGAAGTCCATTATTTCTTAATGAGGGAGACATTTTTCAGATACCACCTAGATTAGTTACTTTTCTTGTTGCTGCAATAAATATGTGACAAAAGCCGTGGATAGAGTGAATGTTAAATTTAGAACCTGTATACACCTACTACCTGCTGGTGATGTTTGCAAGGAGGTGCATGCATCTGCTCTGAGCAGAGAAGTAAAGGCTTGTTTCAGCCTGCAGTCTCTTATGGAAGGTAAGGCATGACAGCAGGTGCAGGACGCCGCTGCTCACTTGGCCTTCTCAGTCAAGAAGCAGAGAGTGATGAGTGTTGGCTCTCAGTTCACTTCCTCCTGATTCACATCATGGGATTATGCCGACTACAATCAAGATGGGTCTTCCCACTTCATTTAACCTAATCTAGAAAATTCTTCACAAACATGCCCAGAGATTTGTTTATATGGTGATTCTCTATCCTATCAAATTGACAACTGAGATTAACCATCATACTAACCAAACAATTATTTTTACAACCAGTTAAATAATACTGCTGCTGTTGTTGCTGATGATAATAATAATAATATTTTTACCACAACATAGAAGAGAGAAGGATGAAAACAGGGCTGGGGGATAGGTTAGCCAATAAAGTGCTTACTTCCAAAGCTGAAGGCATGAGTGCAATCCCCAGAACCCATGTAAAAATGAGAGGTGTGGTGGTGCACACCTATAGTCCCAACACTGGGGAAGTGGAGATAAGGAGGATCCCAGAGCCTCACTGGTGCCAGTCAAGCTTAAATGATAAAAGCCAGGCAAAGAGAGACCTTGTCTCAAAGGAGGCAGACAGCAGTCCTAATGATGACACCCAAGGTTGGTTGTCTTCTTGCTCCACACAGGTTCATGCTCTTTCACACACACGCGTGCACCAAAAAAACTTAGAATAGATAGGAGGAGAGTTAATAAAAACTAAAGATGTTATGAATAAGACATATGGAAACCTACTTCTCTAACTAAAATATACTAAAAAAGAGATAATTGGACAGAAGTACCCTTTGGGATTGGGTTTAACAGGGTACTCAGAAACCATAGATCATTACAAGAAAATTTCAGTGACAGGGATAGGACACCTCCAGTATTGAGTTGTTGATCAGGGAGCCCCCAAACTTTACAGGTTATTGCCACACCTCATAGTTGCCCACCAGAATGATATGGAAAGACCCCATTGCTGAAGACACACATGCTTGGACTTCAGGACACTGGTAAATCTGGCTGGAGCTGAGCTGGAAATCTCCCTGTTGACTGGCTATCATGACATCATGATCCTAGAAAGAGCCAAACACTTGGGGAAGGAAAGTCATCAATGGTCTTAAACAGCTGTGGGTCCTGAAAGCTTCATGGCTGGCTAGATAGGCCAAATGTGCCAACTGGTGCAATGGTGGCATGTCTGTTATGGGTAAACCAAGCGCTCTCTAAGTGGATTTGAGGCTGGTTCCACAAGAGGGAATTCATGTCTAGTACTGATAAAATAATCAAGGCCTATGGCTGGGGAAGACTGCTACTCTTGTTTGGCTAAATAGCTATATTCTGCCCTCAAAACTGCCCACCAAACACTTACGTTTATGCCCATATAGAAATGGCACTCTCACTTTTGGTTAAAGAAGCGTCTTTCAGATGGCAGTGACCACTGGGGAACTCTAAGCTCACTGAAATGCTGTGACAATAAGTGACAGAGGAGTGTTCAGCACCAGGTGTAGCATCTCCATCACACCCTCCAAGGCTCAAGAATCATTGCAGAAGAGGTGGCAGGCAGCCAGAGTGCAAAAGCCTAAGGAAGGGGAGAAGTGCTTTGCAGTGTACTGTCTTCCATGGTGTTCGTGAGATCACAGTGGCTGACACTACCCCCACAAGACCTGTATAACAAGGAAAAAATGATGACATCAAAATCGAAGAGAGACTAGTTGGAAAGAGGAAGGGATTCAGTGGAGAGGGCATAGGAGGGGGACACAAAGCAGGGTTATGGTAGGGGATTACGATCATGGCATTTTGTGTGTATGTGTGAAGGTTGTCAAAATGTTTTCTATTTAAAGAAAACTTAGATGAGAACAGAGTTGTGTAGTCAGAAGTTTTTAGAATTTCCTTTTGAACCTGATTATAACTAAAAAACATCCTGCATTGAAGGTGTGAACTTTGAGACATTTAACTAAGAAAAACAATCATTTTCTATAATATGTATTAAAATTCTGTAATTAATGTTAGTACATACACATGCTGCAGCTGTATTTTTTTAAGTCAGTCCTCTCTAGCACACAGCTCCTTCCCCTTTGCTTTGTGATCAGTCCTCTTCTCGTTTCGTTCATGACAGTTACACACTGCTTGTGACCCTTGGCTCCAGTGCTTTCGCTGGCATGTGACTTTAGTCATCGCTGAGATTTTTATCCTTGTATAGCTTTTAGATATTGTATGATTTTCTTTTCATGTTCTCATAATTCTGGAAAGCTATCTTTTGGCCCAATATTGAACTCCCTATCAAGTGCTCAATTTTTACAAATCTAATTTATTTTCTTTGGATGCATAGCTCTGTCTTCATTCATCTTATTCAAGCATTCAATTGCTTCTTTATCATGATTTTCCACTCTCGTTCATCCTGCTTTATGAGCATAGTATATTTCATTTCGCTATTTTATTTGTGTATGTGCTGTGCGTGTGGAGGCCAAAATACAGCCTTACGAGTCATTCCTCATGTCTCATCCATGTTTTTTTTCAGACAGGGTCTATCATTGGCTTGAGATTTACCAAATTAGCTGTACTAGTGAAAACTTGGGCTCTTCCTGTCTCCTTCTCCCCAGCACTGGGATTATAAGTGTGTGCCAAGACACCTGGCTTGCTTGTCTTTGTTTTTTTTTTTTTTTAAACATGGGTTCTGGAATGGAACTCACGTTCTCATATTTGTACAACAGTGCTGAACTATCTTCTTAACCTCAACTTTTTAAAAGCCTATTTATTAGTATGTTGTGAATAAATGAACGGATGAATTCAGATAATGTTTGTAAAACTGGATATTTGGAAATCTATCTCTAGCACAAACCTTTTTCAGTAAATTTCTACACGAGTATCACCCATCGTATATAACTAGTCAACCTTAATTTTTATTATCATTTATTCTCACAACACCTCTGATAAATATCATAGTTTTCAAACATGATTGCAAATTCTTTGTTGCTCCTCCTATGCACAGGTAAGATCTGTGCTCCTCTGCCTGGCTTAGGTGAGTTTTTGATGCCTGATGGTTTCTGAGGTATCCTGACACTCATCCCTGGTGCCCTGAATCATCATCTAGAAAGTCAAACTATCCTGAGGTCTCCACGCTGTGAGGAAACCCAACAAGGGTGGGGAGCTCTCATAGGTGCTTGTGGAAGTTCTAGGCTACAGCCCCACCTAAGCCCAGCCTTCAGTTTATACTAAGCCAATTGCCAGATTGCTAACAAACCTCTAAATGATTATGTCTCTTAGGGGCTCAGGTTCTTTTCACTGAAGGCTTTTCACAGTGGAGCAGAGATAGGCCATATCCACTGTTCTCTGGTTGTACATGTCCATCTTCCTGTGAGTGAATGAGTGCAAGGCATATTTCTATGTGTCACTCTTAATTGGACATACTTGACAGCCCACAAAGAGGTTTAATAGCCAATAAATATTAGGGAATCAATATGGTAAAAGGGGATATATATATATATATATAAACATCACTTAGAAATGACCTATAGATGCCTCAATGTTTCCAAAATCAAACCATAATATTCTTAGAAAAAGAACTTAGGTAAATACATCTTTTCTGGGGTTTATGTTTCTTTGATTAGGAATTAGCTGTGCTTATGGTTCTGGTTTTATATTCTCTTAAGCTTATTTTTATACAAAATCTTATTATAAAGGTCCAACTGTGCATCCTTTTTCTTTTGGCATCAAGTTCTTTCCTCTGTCTTTCAGTTGTTTAGTTATGTATATTAGTGGACTCGACGATATTTCCATCCATGTGTCCTGCATACTTTTAGTCAGAAGAAGGGTAGTTTTAGATATGTGCTGAATGTTTTATGTACCAGTAGGTTTTGGAAGATAAAATTTCCCCTGAAGTCCTTATGTTTGACTGCTCTGGTGTCTGGGTTTCTTTGCAGTTTTTTTATTTTTCTTATATGAAGTCAGACATACAGATCTTTGGGTTATATTATCGCTCAGTTATCACATATGAGTCCTATTAATATGATGATTGCGTATGGGGCTAGAGAAAGTGTTCCACAGCCCTATGATTTGGTCTGAGTTATTCAGTGAGCTCATACTCCTGATCTGTAAACTGTAAAAGCTTTCATTTTATTTCCTTAGATGAGTCAGGGAGGCTACAGAGGCCTAGAGGTTGAGTATTGCTCTGCTCCCAAGGCAGGCTCTGCCTTAAAAAGAAATCAAAAAGTTGGTTTTGTAGTAATAAAATAATTTCTCTGGAGAGCAGGCCTTGTTGAGGAGAATTTTAAATTGTAAACTCTGTCCCTTCCCCTGTCTGCTGGGAACATCTTCAGTGTGATAACTTATGGGACTCCTAGTGGTAAAATTCATCAAAATATATGGATCTTCCTATAGTTTTCAACTCTCAAATTTATGCACATTGCTGTTCAAGCAATTTGGCAGTTGTAGTTTAAATTTTCCTACCTCAGTGCCTGAAGTGAGTTTCCAAGTTCCTTTTTGCAAGCTGGACCAGAGACCAGAAATTAGTTTGTAGTGGGGTGAGCTGGGGGTTAGAATTTAGATAATGCCCAGCTAAAATTCCAGTACACCTCCAAATTTAAGGAGTACCCGAATTCTTGTCTACAAAGTTAAAGAATTAAAATCATAGACAGCAAGATATTAAGGTCTAGTAGGAGACTTTACTTAAGGGAACATGAGGAGTTACAGAGTTCTCCAGCCACCAGTGTGGGAAAGAAAACGTGGAGAGTTTAACAGAACAGAGGCCTCCCATCATGAGAAGGAAAGGTTTATGTGGGGAAAATCTGGAGCCTTCCCTATTAGGCTGGGGTGGGGGAAGGCCTTATCTTTCTAAGGCCTGGAGATTTAGAGGTCCTTCTGCTGGCTTGCCATGTGAGGGAGAGAGGGCGGATAAACTTCAGTTAGTATTTCCTGCCCTAGGTGGGCAGGGTGACAGGTGGTTGGGTCATACCTGACCAATCAGTTTTAGCTCCTAGGTTTGGGCTCTGGCTAGAGATACCTCCCATTCAAGGGGAGGAGTCTATGGAGCTGCCTGACCTGTCACAAGTTCATGATATCAAAAGTACATAACACATTATATAATACCTGCTTGATGTATTATGTATTATGCTCATTGCTTCCCTTTAAGATCATAGTGAGCGTTGTTTCTATCTTTATCTAATTGACGTTCCTGAGGAGTGAAGGAGTATTATCTTAATGTTATCTGTGCTTTTGTGTTTATTTTTAGTTCTTCATGACAGAAAACTCAGCCATTTTCAAGTTATAATAACTGCTTCTGACTGGAGTTGCCACAATATAAAATCGATCTCTTGAACATGTCCCTCCTAACTGAAAATTTCCATCCTTTGGCCAGAATACCACCAAGTTTTCCAGTCCCTAGTATCCACAATTTTACTCTATTTCTATGGTTCAACTTTTGACCTCTACATATAACAGAGATCATGAAGCATTTGTTTTTCTGGTCCCAGATTCTTTCACTACATATCCTCCAGTTTCATCCTTGTGGTTGCAAATAACACTTTTTCTTTCAGACCAAATAACCCTCTGTTGGATATATGCTATTTGTTTTCTGTGTGCGTGTGTAGGTGTGTAGTATGAGTGTGGTGTGTGATGTCTGTATATATGTGTATGCAGATTTATAGCTGTTTATGTGCATACAGAAGCCAGAGGAGAATTTCAGTGCCTTTATCTACCACTCAACCACTACAGACCATATTTTCTTGATTCATCCACTTGTTGATAGAGCCTTAGGTTGATCTCCTAAATCAGTGTTTGTGAAAAATGCTGTGAACAGCATGAGGATGCAGAAAACTCTTCAACAAATGGATCTCATATCCTTCAAGTATATACTGTCGTAGTCAGCCACACATCTCTGGGATGAATCTCCAAACCAGGCACAGTTTTGGGAAGAAAGTATTGAAGCTACAGATCCAGGAGAAGTTCCATAATAGCCAAAGAGGCTGGCCCCCTTTCACAAGTCCAAGCAGCGAGAGAAACCCATCACCAGCAGCTCAAAAAGCAAGCAAGCACATTCCCTCATGCAAACAACGGGGACTCCAGGCTTGAGATCAGACTGCTCTTTGTATATGTATAGCTGGAAATTCAGACCCACCTCAGAAACACCTAGGATCTGGCCAAGGTGACACCCATTCCAGCCTGGCAGCTGGAGAAAAACTAATAAACTCTTGAATCTATGGGGGGGGTTCACCCATTCAAACTACCACATATACCCTTTAGTAGGACTGTTGAATTGTATGATTGTTCTATTTTTAATTTTTGAGTGTCTTCTATACTACATTTCATAATTGCTCTTCTCATTTAAATCCCCATGAATACTAGGCTTCAGTTTCTCCAGCTCTTCAGATAGCAATTTCCCAAGGCTCAATCCCAGTCAAGGCCAATAAGGTTTCCAGTTAAAAGGTGAGAAGCAAAGATTAACTCGATACAGTTTTGTTGATGAACCATAAATGATTGAATAATTAAATAACTCATAGGAGTTATTTAACAGGCAGAAGAAACCAATGATGTACACCTGCTTCTGTATCGTTTATGTAAGTGAAGGAAGAGCTGCGATTTAGACTTTTTGTGGTTTACTTGGCTTCTATGTGCCCCAATGAAAACAAACACACACACAGCTGTTACAGCACTTGCTTCCCACTCCAGAGAAAGCAAGGGCATAGGAATCTTAGATGGCCTCAGCTATTGCATAAGAGCTGAGAAGTAACAAATGCAATAGCATTTGTCCCTCTGGGTTCTCAGGAAGGAGGTGTGACAGTTTCAGGCAAGCTCCATAGACACCCTCCCCTTGAGTGGGAGGTGGGGGCTCAGGTTTCTTTTCCATGTAAACCTTTTCCTCTCATGACAGGAGCCCTCTGACACCTTTTCTTCTTCTGCTTGTTTGGTTCAGCAGCACAGATTTTATTAAAATCTCTTCCATGTATTCTCCCCACACTGGTAGCTGGAGAACTCTGTAACTCTCATAAATAAATAAATAAAGTCTCCCATTATAACATAATAGCTTGTTGTCTATGATTTTAATTCTTTAACTTTGTAGACAAGAATTCAGATACTCCTTAAATTTTGAGGTGTACTGGAATTTTTGCTGGGTATTATCTAAATTCTAATCCTCAGCTCATCCCATTACAGAGGCAGTATTCATTGGAAAAACATCTTTGTACCTGAAGAGATAAAGAGATGGCTGTCCTGTTCTCACACAACAGAAGTATGAAGCAGGGGAAGGAAGAACTCACAATAGTTCCCAAAGCCAGAGAAGGGATGACATTCCCACCATGGCAAGCCAGTTTCCTTTGACTTGGTCCCATGCACAATTTAAATCATTTTTCATGGCCATCAATTGTAAGACACTGTGGTCTTGGCTGAGGTTAGAGATTTCAGTGAGCTAAACTGTCTTAATGGTCAGTTCCTGTGGATATGTTACTGGTGGTATTAAATAAAGCAAATTAATATTCATCTCTTTTGTTCTTTAACAAAACTAGTTGTTGGATTTATTTTTTCTTGTTTTTTAAAAAATTATGAAATTCTAAAAATTATCTTTTTGTAAATATAGCACCCTTTTGGATTTTATGTATTTAGTTTTTTTTTCTAGGTACTTCTAAGACAGAAACTTGCCATTCTTCCTAACTTAGTGGTCAATGCATTTAAGACTATAAATTTTTGTGAATAAAATACCTTTTGTTACATTTCCAGGTGGGGAAAGATCTGTCTACCTATATGTCTATGCATTTGTAGATTAGAGTACATAGATTATATAATCTTTACATGTATAGGTATTTTTGGCACACAAAATGCATTAACTATACCTATTAGTAGTAGTGCTTTATTAGATAGTATATTTATTATTATGTCTTTTGCTTTTTCATCTTTTTGGAAAGAATGAAACATAAAGGTGAATTTGTCTTTGGTTTCTAATCCATTATTTCATTCTTCCTTCTACAAAGGCAGGAATCATAATGAATTTGGTTGAATCTGTCCATTTTATATTTTAAGATTTAATAATTCTATTGGTCCATGAACAATATTTAGTAATTATACATGTATTTTTTCATTTGTTAGAGGGAAGCGAGAATACAATCCCCCACTACCAAAAATTATGTAGTCAAGTTTCCCGCATTTGGGGAAATTGCAGGGGTCAACACATGCAGGTGCAATGCAGGGGTCAGCACATAAAGATGCAATGCAGGGGTCAGCACATGCAGAGTGCCCTGGGAAAACCACCTCCACGATCATGGACGCTCCTCTGCCACGTAAGTATCTTTGTGTATTTTTGAAGTACAGTGTTACTATGCTGATGTCATCTTCTGTCTTAAGGCTAATCTGGATGGACCCTCATCAATTGAAGCAGGTATGTATTTCTGTTGAGAGAGAGATGGTTTGTTCTTAGTAACTGTATTATATGTATGCATACTTTCATATGGCTCATCCCTTCATTATTAATAGTTTTGTCCCTCTATTTTTAAGTTTGTTGTCATTTTGTTTTAAATCCTTTTGCAGGATTCACAATTTTGGACTTCTCCTTTAATTCTTTTCTGACCAACTCTGATTTTTAAAAATAAATAATAAGCATAATCTGTGTGTAATATTATCATATTGATATATTTAGTCTTGTATTTACTCTGCATCTGTATATAGTTTTGTTCTTATATCTATTAACTTTTTTTCATTTTCTTAATTCCTTACTATTATTCCTTAGTGGTTTTGAAATTATGTATTTTATATATGTTCTTTTCTTGGTTGACCTCAAGTTTATGACATTTGAACTTAATTTAATCTAAATTAAGAAATATAAGATTAATCATATTTACTATCTTCCTCACAGAGTAATGCAAAGGTTGTAGGACTTTTTATATCCACACTATTTCTTTATCATTTTGTCTAGAGTTTTAGCCAAAAATGATTTTTAAATATTTCATTACATGATTTTTAGTTTCATTCATTAAAATTTCCAAATGTCATACTTGAATAGCCCCCCCTTTAAAAAAACTAGTGAAAATACAAATGGGAAAATGTTTATCATAAGTAATGATAGCAAACATCTTTTTTTTTTTTTTTGAGATAGGGTCTCACTCCAGCCCAGGCTGACCTAATATTGACTCTGTAGTCCCAGGCTGGACCCGGACTCAATGATCCTCCTAACTCTGCCTCTGAGTGCTGAGATAAAAGGTGTTTGCCAACACACCTGGTCACAACTATCTTACAGATATTAAATAAATATATTCAAAATATTTAAAGTAAAGCATTAGGGAAATATAGTATTTAAAAGAGTCAAGTAATGTAATTTTATTTATTTTAAATTTTAATTTCCCATTATTTGTAGTTTCTGTTCATGCTCATAGAGGGCCATCGTTTTCTGATGGGACTGTTTCATTTCTAACTCCCTGTGGCTCTTTGAGTGATACCCGATCACAATAACCACAACAGGTTTAGTGCTGCTTTCTTCAACCAATCATAACAGGCTTTGACAGTTTACTCTTTTGACAGTCTAAGAATTATCTTCCTTTACTTTTTTTAACCCAATACTCCACAGTCACTACCATGTTCGTCTACTCTGAGGCAGCCAGAGTCAGAACACACACACTATGGTGCATGTTGTCTGTGTATATATTTATTGTTTGTAAGTTTTAGAAATATTGCTTCTCTTACCTATACTCAAAGTAGTATTGGTAGCATCAGAGAATTTAGAGTTGTAACATTTATTAATGCAACAATATTTTATTGTCCAACTTTGTGAATCAATGGCATTTCACAAATCTATAGATTAGTAGACTTTCCGGTTTTATGGAAAAGACACAGTAGTGTTTGCTGGGCATCGTGAGATACAAGCCATCACTGACTGAATTGCTAGGACTCACTACCTGGAATCTCATCTCCAACACTTTCCCCTTGGCTTTTCCTAAAGTATCTGGGATTAGTAATAGTTTTCTGGTTTTGACTGTAGGATAATAAATCAATTTTTTTCCTATAGTGCCCAAAGGCTCACCATCAATTAATAGAGTGCATTGTCGTTTACTACCTCATTATCCTTCGAGTTTTTCTTTGTGGTACTGGGGATTAAAGCCAGGACATCATGTGTACTAGGGAAGCACTCTATCACTGAGCTATAACCTAGTCCTTTTTTAACTTGTTAATGTGAGACAGGGTCACTCACTAAGTTGCTCCATCTGGCCTTGAACTCAGTCTGTATCTCATATACGACTTGAACTTGCAATCCTCCTACCTCAGCCTCATAGATAACCAGGGTTATAAGCTCATGTTACCCAGCTTGGCTTAATTCTTAATGGTTTATTGCAATAGACTCTACACTTTAGGCATTTGCTTGAAAAACCTGTGCCTTGTCAATAAAATTCCCAGGACAACCTAACAGAAAAGAACTTATTTGCATTTCTTGCACCAGTTAACTAAAAGGAAGCCATTATATAAATTTAATGAATTCCATTTTTTGGGTGTTATGCTACATGTTTCTTTTTGCTGTTTTGGCTGTAGTTTAGGCATTTACAGTAAGGATTTTACAGTAAGTATTTTAGACTGCAATATACCAGCATATATATTATAAAGTTATATATGTATTTTAAATAGAGTAAAATATAGTAAATATTTCATCATCTTTAATAAATATTAAAGTATATGCACCTGAACAACATTTGCATGCATGCAACTCTAGTTATCCATAAATAGTCCTCGGCATGAAGACAGAAATAGAAATGGACAGCAAAGCAGTTGATAATTCAACAATTGACTACTAAAAATGGGACTTTTGGGATCATTTCTGACATTCTTTGAAGCTACACATTGTAAAGAGAAAATACATTTCTAATTTCCTAGTTCTCTTCTTTTTATACAGTCTAGAACCCCAGCCCATGGAAGGGTGCTGGACATTGTTAAGTTGGGTCTTCCTACGTCAATTAACCTAATCAAGATAATCTCTTACAGCCATGTTCTGAAGCTAACCTAATCTAGTTAATTCCTCCAAGGTGACTTCAGGTCCCAGCAAGATAACAATTGGTATAAACTCTAAAACCCTACCATGGAGGAATGTCATAGGAAGAGAAGAAGCTGAAAGTCTTAACATGAACATCCCAAGAGACACAAGCTACTTTTGAGAGACTGAGGTGCCACGAAACATCAAGTGAACTTCCTTTGGCCTTGCTGGAAAAAAAGAGCTAAGAAGATAGATCAGTTCCAGAAACTGTAGAAGTTGCTTCATTCATTTACCTCAGCACACAAATCATTTTACAAGTGCTAGCTCCCTTTCCTCTCCTCTTGGGCAAAAAGCACACTGCAGGCAAATGTTTGTGTTTTTTAAATTCACACTGTTAGTAGGCATGTGTATGTAATGCAGAAAGGCTTGAAGGATCGTTTTTAAAGTACTCATTGTGATGGTTATAAATAGACATGAAAAATACAATGATAACATATAGAGACGCTAAATTCAGAGGGAAGGGGTAAATACTGCAAATAAAGAAAACTCAGGACTTACAAAGGTCGTTGTCTTGAATTATTTTTTGACCTTTAATCTCAAATGCATGCAAAGCAATATAGGCAAGAAAGGTTTTTTGGAATCCTTACTTCCCGTGCTTCCTGACTTTGTACTTGTGGCTAAGTAACTCCCTGGGGAAGTGACTTAAGTTTCTTTTAGTATGTAAAACAGAATAAAATCTCCCTTATGTGATTATTGTCAAAATGGAAACAGTGGACATACACACTTAGTATTGTGTTTTACAGCTAATATTCATTAAATTACAGCAATAATTGTTATTATTAAATGATTAAGGTCAGTGTAAAAAAGTATTTCTGAGAGAAAATTATCATGACCTTATGAATTGCAGACATCTGTGTACAATACTATCTACTTACACATCATTTCACTAGACACAAAAGCTTTTTAGAATTCTACTGTTAGGCTAAAACATATGAAAATACTTGATGCTTATTAGACCAATTAACATTATGTTTTAAGTATTTTATTTGCATCTAATTTATCAATATAGAACTCTCTTAAGGTAGATAAATGGTAAATTAATGAAAAAGAACTGGGCCATAAATTTCTGCTTGAAGTATACTTTCCATGAAATACCAATATGGAATATTTTCAGTTTAGGAGATTGTCATGGTTTGATCCAGGTGTCCCCCACAAACAAATGAATGTGTTCTGGGTAATCGATCCTCAGCTGATGGCAGTTCAGGAATTACATCCTCACTAGAGCTGTGTTGTTGGGGGTAGGCTTATGGGGGTTATAAGCCATCTCCCCCCTGCCAGTGTTTGGCACACATTCCTGCCGCTGTTTGCAGTGCTGTGGCGGAGGTGATGTCCAGCCCTCTGCTCATGCCATCATTTTCCCTGCCAGGATGGAGTCTCCCCTCGAGTTCATAAGCCTAATAAACCCATTCCTCCACAAGCCGCTTTTGCTTGGGTTCTTTCTGCGCAGCAACTAGGAAGCTGACCACAACAGAGCTATAATTAAAAACAACTTTTTATCCAAAATAAATTGCTATTTTAAAACTATACTCTTAGCGTCTGGCATTTTTTCAAACAATGTTGCCTTTGTGAGGTTATCCATGCTATCACCTGTAGTTAATTTTATTAGTAGATCAAAATTTTTTATGCATAAGACTGAGGTTCACTATATGAGTTAGTTTGTCACAAATAACACACACACATATATATGTATGTATATATATATATATATATATATATATATATATATATATATATATATATATATATATATATATATATATTGGTTTAGACTTGTTTCTTTACTTTTGATTGTTTTCAGAGATTGTCTCACTCTGTAGCCCAGGATGGCTTTGAATTTATGTTTTTCCTTCCTGAGACTCCTCAGTGGTGGGATTACAAGTGTGCATTGTTATAATTTCTTTAGATACATGTATATATATTCATCTATACATATTATATATAAGATATTTACTTAGAAATAGATTATCTGGATCATAGTATATAATTTGATTCTTGAATATATAGCCAGTTTTTTAAACTGTATCCATAAATATTCCCCATAACAGTACATGAAAGTTTCAATTGGCTGTACCAATTACTGCTAATGTATGAATATTTTAGGATATAAGAGTGATGTTATAATTGTTCTGGATGCCTAAATGTATTAATGATTTTACTTAAACATTTTGGTAAGTATATAATGATACTTCAGAATAGATACACTTCTGTCATTTTCACATTAGAACTTTCTTACATTTTTATCCTCATTCTATTTGCTATACCTTTAAGCAATGTTAAAGTATCTTTGTCTGATTCCAAAATCTCAGGGAAAATATTTTGACTATTTTACCAGCTGGTATTCTCAATAAGATTTTCACAAATATGCTTTATCAGACTAAGGAAATTACTCGATACTCTTAAGTTTGTTAAAGATTTTTAAATTACAAATGTAGAATTTTATCAACTGCTTTCTCTTCAATAGTTGAAATAAAATTGAAGTGGCAACTCACATTGATTGTTTTATGAAAATATGTTTAATATTAAGCCAACCTTGCATTCCTAGAGTTCAATTGATTGTGAAGTCTTAGGCCTTTTCTATATCATTGATTTAATTTGCTAATATTTTGTATGTTTACTTACAAACATATGTTTACTTACAAAGAATAACATACTTTTCTCTTTTTACAATTTTTCTTTCCTTGTATTATTCAATTTTAGTGATGTTAGGCTATTTTCATATAATAAGTTTAAAAGTATTTTCTATTTATTCCTCATAAGGGTTTTTATAATGTTACTATTATTTCTGTTAAGCATTATTGAAATCTTAATGACCTCTGAGCCTAAAGATCTCTTTATGAGAATTCCACATTCAGATTCTTTAAAGGATATAAGATTATTCATATTTTACAATTAACCCTGTGTCAATTTTGGTAAATTGTATTTTTTCGAGGACTATCCATTTCTTCTGAATTTTCAAGTTTATTGTAATAAAACAATTATAGTACTCTCCTTAGATTTTTTTTGAAGGAATGGGGGTGCAGTTCAGTGCTTTGTTACTTGCTTGAGGTCCTGAGTTTGATATCAACACCACCAAAAAATTGTTTGATTTATATCAAACAAACAATATATATATATATATATATGTGTGTGTGTGTGTGTGTGTGTGTGTTTGTATGTGTGTGTATTGAGAGAGAGAGAGAGAAATACAATTTATATCACTGTTCTAAATATCAGGAATTTGTTCATCTCCTCTATTTGTCTTCCTCAGTCTTGTTATGAATTTATTGATTGTCTTGTTCTATTCAAAGTACTTGCTTTGAATTTGCTTTGTGAATTTTTATTATATTTTCTTCTTTTCTATTTTTTAATATTTTATTTATTTATTTGTTGTTTGTTTATTGAGAGAGAGAGGGAAAGAGAGAAAGAGAGAGAGAAAGAGACAGGCAGAGAGAGAATGGGCACAGTAGGACCTTAAGCCACTGCAAACAAACTCAAGATACACGCACCTTCTTGTGCATCTGG
Organism: Zapus hudsonius; assembly: GCA_004024765.1. Taxonomy (NCBI): domain Eukaryota; kingdom Metazoa; phylum Chordata; class Mammalia; order Rodentia; family Dipodidae; genus Zapus; species Zapus hudsonius. Next base: position 29,502 of record PVHP010000639.1, read on the forward strand.
CTTTACGTGGGTACTGGGGAATAGAACTCTGGTCTTTCTGCTTTGCAGGCAAGCACCTTACTGCTAAACCACATCTCCAGCCCTTCTTTTCTATTTTTAATTTTCAACTCTTATCTATGTGTTTTTCAATCCTACTTTGCTAGTGACTAAACCCCAGCTTCTTGTGTTCATTGAAATACTTGAATCACGAGTTTTTAAACCTTTTAAAATCATATCTCTTAAGAGTATAAAATTCTCATTAAGTATGTATTCATGTGTATTCTATATGTTGGATATATAGGATTTTCATTGTCATATGGTACAAATTATTTTTGATTTCCATTTTAATTTTATCCTTGACTAACAATCTGTAGAATCAAGACACTTAATTTCCAAGCATTCAGGTATCTTCTGGTTATCTTTCTATTGATGCATAATTGAATTCCACTTGAGTTGTAGGTTGATGACTTAATCAACTAGTTTCAATCCTTTCAATAATTTTGAGACTTGCTTAATGGCTTTTCATACAGTCATTAACTTTTCTTTTAGTTTAGAAACTTCCTTTGATGTGAGTTTACTGGCAGAAAAATTATCTTGTTTTTCTTTGCCTAGAACTACCTTCATTTTGCTTTGACTAATTTATTTTTATAAACTTTCAGGAAGTCAGATTTTTCATTTTAGCCTTCTAAAGATTTCATTCCATTATCTCTGTTTTCATGCATCGATCACAGTATTTTTTGACATCTTTTCCAACTTACTAAATCTCTTTTGATTGTGTCAAATATCCAGTTAAAACCATTTGCTGGTTCAAATTCATATTTTTGTGATTTTTTTTCTATTGTGGAATTTGATTTATTCTGATTATTTCAGGTTTTCGTGAAATTATCATCTCATAGTTTATTAATTTGATTATATTAATTATAGTTCTTTTGAATTCCAGATCTACTCATTTCTAAATCTATACCACCCATTTCTTAAAATATTTTATCTATTTATTTATTTATTTACTTCCAAGGAGAGAGAGAAAGAAAGAGAGGGAGAAGGAGAATTAGTGTTCCAGGGCCTCTAGCCACTGCAAGCAAACTCCAGTTGCATGCTCCACTTTGTGCATCTGGCTTGATGTAGGTACTGGGGAATCAAACCCAGGTCATGAGGCTTTGCAGGCAAGCACCTTAACCACTGAGCTATCTCTCCAGCCCCTATACCACCTATTTTAGTTGTATATTGTTTCTCTTCATCTTTCTTGTTAATATACCTATCTGTGTAAGGGGGATGTTGGTTTATCAAATGCTGAAATTTTTGTATGAATATTACAGTGACTCTCAGCTAGGATTCAATCTCTCTTGAAAGGCAACAGAGAAGCACATTAGCTCAACGAAATATGAAATCTTATGATATTTCCCAAGTTATCCTTAAACTTATCATCTTCCTGCCTCAGCATTCTAAGTACTAAAATTACAGGCATGTACCACCATAGCGTGGTCACAGTTTCTAATTTTTCTCAAGCATTCATATATTGAAGGCTTGATCCTCAGTGCAGCAATGTTCAGAGGAGGGACTTGTGGAAAGTGATTGGATTGGTGTTAATTCACCAATGGGTTGATCCATTAATGGGATCATATTAAATGGACTACTGGAAGGTGGTAGAAACTGTAGGAAGTGGGATCAAGTTGACATAGGTTAGCCACTGGAGAAAAGTATATATTATCTCTGGCTCTTTGCATTCTTTCTCTTCTTCCTAGTGTCCATGAGGTTAACAGTTTTTCTCCATCACATTCTTCCACCATGATGTTCTGCCTCACCATAGGCCTCAAAGCAATAGAATCAATCAACCATGGAATGAAACCTCTGAATCCATGAGCCAAAATACACCTTTCTTCTTTAAATTGTTTTTCAAACATTTTATCACAGCAACAGAATTCTGACTGACATATCCTTCAATGTTTAAAAGGAATGATTGAGGGTTTAGATTTCCAGGAGCCAATGATGTCTGAAAGAAACGGTCAGGAAAAAGAAAAGAACAAATGGACAAGTGGCTAAAGCATGGTTTTGTGTTTTTATTGTTGAATGTGTGTGTGTGTGTGTGTGTGTGTGTGTGTGTGTGTGTGTGTGTGTGTGCTTTGTTGGTAGATGATTCCTTAAATGCAGAGCTGGGTACCAGGTTCATTAAAGACAAAGGCACATTTAGTACAAAAGAGGTCATAATAGGGACTTAACATGTAGAATTAATAGATATGTGATCTGTAAGAATTAAAATAATACATTATCACAGACTTTTTTAAAATTCAGGTTTTTCAGTTCCACTCATTAAATCTTTCCTTTTTATATGAGGTGATAAAAGATAAGGCAAACAGTAGTAAAAAATAACAATTCACAGTAACAAGTCAATAGGTCTTGTATACACCATGACTTTTTTTTATTAAATTACATACACATCACTTCAGAACATCCTTTTGAGACAGGCAAGTAAAAACAAAACAAAACAAAAAGCTTCTGGGGGCTGGAGAGATGGCTCAGTGGTTAAAGGCACTTGCTTACAAATCCTGATAGCCTGGGTTTGATTTCCCAAAATCCACATAAAGCCAGATGCACAAAGTGGCTCTTGCATCTGGAGTTTGTTTGTAGTGACATGAGGTCCTGTGGTGCCCATTCATATTCTCCCTCTCTCTCTCTCATTGTTTACTTATAAATAAATAAAAGTGTTTTACCACTATTTACTGTTTGACACAACTTGAAATAAGACAGATCCAGGTATGTTTAACAGGAGAAAAACAGAAAGAAATGAAGCTAAAAATATACATTTACCTAGCATGTGAAAACATAAGAAATTCAGTCAGCTAGTGTTACAGAAAAAGTGGAAAACTTTTTCCTAGAAGAAGGGAAGAAAGGATTGTTTAGAAAATTGGAAATTTATGGAAAGATTCAGAAAAGGGAATCAGGTATAGACATTGGCTCTGGATCTCTGGGAAGAACAAGCCAAGAGAGGCTGCCAAGGGGTACAGTTAGTAGATATTCTACAAATAAGCACTAAAGTCTGATGAAGGTCCACACTGGGTTCAAATAGGGCAAATTCACCCAGGGACTATCCTATGAGATCCAATATGACCTCACCCTGGTCTTTTGTGACCCAAAAACTGGGGATCTTGCAGAGTGACCAAGCCAGTTTGAACCTCAAGTCACAATATCTTGAACAAGGCCAAGAATCCATTGAGCAGGTAGACTCCTGAGTTCTCCTAGTGAGATACCACCAATGAGTTCTCTTCCATCCTACAAGGGATGAAGGCTCAGCAGTGGTTTCCCCTATGTAGCACTATGTGCTGCTGCTTGCCTGGAAACATTCCCAGTGTCCATATATGAGTTACTTGCAAATGCCTATCTTTAAAGGATTCTTCTAAATTGCTGAGCTAGTGAGAACTAAGCCACTTCTTATTCTGTTCAACCCCAAAAAGCTTGTAACAGAAGAAGGGAATTAATAAGTGTTGGAGGTTGACAATGATAAAACATATTCTGTTTGCTCTTTCTTAATCCTCCCCAAAACATCTATGGTACATCTGAAATGTCCTGATCGCTAAGCCTTATGTTGCTCTGAACATAGGAAGTACCTGCACACATATTTAGTCTGAGGCCATTTGGCAAGACATCTTGACTACCATTTGTCATTATTATACAGTATAAACAGTACAGTATAATATATCATATCTACCTATATGTCTGTACAGATAGATGATATATTACACACATATATGTGTATATGATATATACACATATATCTATATATCCATATATGCACACTATATATACACTATATGTATACACTATATATCTACACTATATAAACACTATATGCATACACTATATATCTATATATACACACATATATATGTACATTATATATATATATATAGCTGCCTATTCACCTTCTACTATTATGTAATCTGCCTCTATTCCAATCCCACAAGCATTTGGTGACTGTGTTGCAGTAGGATCAGTGGTTGCTAAATAAAATAGATACATCTGAATTATTATTTGGAGAACTGGGGGTGATTTCATAGAAGAAGTAATAACTCTTAGGTTTTCTATTGGTAAAAGAGGATTTATATGGGAAGAAGATGGCAAGTATGCTTGGACATACTAAGTTTAAGTTTCATCAGCAAATATGCATAACCAGCAAGGAGATGGCTAACTTTATATTTTCAAGGGTCACTATATGCTAAACCCTGTGCTGAATGAATTAGGTGTGTTCTCATTTAATTTTCATAGAAATACAAGTTAGGTGCCATTGTAAGTCTTTTTTGAAAGATGAGTAAACTGAGAGCAGTATCATGTATTTCTCCTGGATGAGAGAGTAGCGTTAGATTCTCCAGGCTAGGGATCTAGCTTAGTGATCCAGCTGGTACAGTGCTTGCCTGAGTTTGATTGCCAGCAGCAGAAGAAAGATTTTTGAGCTGGGACCTGGTGGCCTATAATCCCAAGAGACTAAGGCAAGAGAATCCTGGGTTTGAGGTTAGACTGGACTACATCATGAGAACTTGTCCCGAAAAAAAAAATCCTAACATGCAAATTTTAAAAAAAAGGATTGACTTCTGATCAAGACGGTACACTGGCAGCCACACTAGAGCTCCTGGGGTCAAATCAGGCAAGAATTACAGGACTTCAGGCCTAGGGGGTCCAGCCAACACACACTAAGTGGGCAATGGGGTGCACACTCGGGAATCTGTCCTAGCCCCTCATGCTGGGGTGGGAGGGTGTTTACCTACCTTGTTCCTTTGCCAAACTGTGCCTAAGCCTTGGGCTGACCTATGCCAACCCATCCCAATCCCACACTGACCCTAGTGGGCTCTGAAGGGCCCCATGCCACTACTTGCCATTCTGCACAAACCCACAGGGCTCATTAGGCCCAGTACTGTCCATCCAGCTGGCACTACCTCACCTCCATAGACCTGGAAGGACCCCACATCCCCAGTGCTATCCCGATTCGTGCCACACTGCACCCTCACAAGTGTCCCAGTTGGACACTGTCCCACACTACCCCACGCCTTCCAATGCATGCCCCAGAGGGCCCTCGGGCCAGGTGCCAGCCATGTGCCAGCCGACACTGTCACAGGCACAGCCTTGCAGGCCCCACAGGTCTATAACAACCTGCTCCCCAGAGCACTGTGCCCCAGAGGGCTCCCAACGCACAGCACTGCCATGCCCATGCCAAGGAGAGCTCCCCATAACCTCCACCACCTCCTGCACGCTCCAGTGGGCAGCCCATGCCACACTGCCCTGCCCTAGCCCTGGTTAGGGTTAGGGTTATGTCCCCTACATCCCACTTCTCCAGCCACACCTTGTGCAGCCTCAGCAAATAGTTCTGGCCTCTGCTGCCTCCTCTGATTCCCAGCTGTGTTCAGACGCCAACACCTCCACACCTGCCAACTCCTCAAACCTGGGGTCTGGCCTGCTCCTTAGAGAAGATTCCCGATCTCCAATGCACCTTTCATATCAGGCACCAGCACAGAGATGCTGATACAACAACAATCTCCATAACCTGCGCATGCAAACCAAGGGACAGATAATAGGAATGGAAGTGTTTGGGGGGCAGGAGGGTGTGTGTGAGGGGGAGATATACACAAAACTAAATCCAAAATGAATTGGTACCATAGAAACCTTACTCTTGGACAGCAGGCTAAGAGATACAACCCTCAAAAGGAATATGGGGATATCATTTGGTAAGAAGGGCCCTAAAGATGATGGGCTGAAGCCTAACCTTAAAACATTTGGTTTGGGTTTGGAACTCTCAGTGCTAGAAATCAGTTACTACCCCCATTGTACTGTTGATTGGTGAGACCTAAGAGGTCTCAAAATAAGACAGGCTTCTGTCAAAGCGCTTGAATTCCCATCCAAGGTAAAAGATAAGATTCTATTGCTGAAGACACCACATGCCAGGGAACATAGGTTAATAATGTTGGGAGAAAGCAGTAGACACTGCTATATGACAGAAATCAATCAGCATGAGAAGATGCACAGACCTTTGCAACGGTGGCACCCAACCTAGATGGGTATCCAAGGGCTTTCTGGTTGGCTAAAAGATCCACTCAGTGGCAATGAACCCATAGCTGGAACTGGAATCCAAGTCTTTTTCCTATGGAGACCAAGAATTGGGACTCCAAAGAGAAGCTTCCACTAACCTTGGACCTAAAGAGAGGTGACACCCATCATAATCTCTCCAAACTATGTTTTTCCCATTTAACCCATGCTGGTCTCACTCTCCTTTGGAGAATCTGTTTTTATTTTTCAGAAGGCAGTGAGAACTGAGGATAACCTAATTCCTCCAACAAGACCAGAAATGATAGCTGATTCCCTGGCAGGAGATAAATGACCCCTAACACATCAGCTAGGGCCCAGGTGAAATCGCAGAGGAAGAGGTGAGATGAGCAAGAGTGCAGCTTTTACAGTGAGCCTGACAACCTGTGCCAGGTTGATGGACACAAACACTGGGGATACTCAAAATGTACCAAACCAGAAATCCAGAGGCTGCTAAGAAGTCAACACTTTAGGTGACTTAAAACACACCACAGCCCAGGGAATATTGCAGAAGAGACAGTGGAAATATTGTAAGAGCCAAGGTGGGTGGGAATACCCAGAGGTTGACCCCCCCCATGGCTGACTGCTGCTTGCACAACTCAACCCCATGGTGCATACCAACAACCTCACTGTGGAGAGCCCTCAGTGGAAAGGGGGCAGAGCAAAGGGAAATGGTGGTACCAACACATGATTTGTTCATGCAAAGTTTCTACTTAACAAATTTTTAAAAATAAAAATAAAAAACAGATTTTAGTCTCATTGACATGAAAATTGTAGGTAATTCACAAGTATATATGAGCTCTTCTAAAAACAACCTATTTTTGAAGGGCAGCAAGAATGATGGACAGAGCTCTGGAGTATCAATATCTGAGTGCTCTATGAAGACCTAAAGGAATATGTTGGAGAAAGTGATGAATGGCCAAAAGAAACTTTGAATAGGGTGCTTTGCACTGCCAATTATAGCAGAGGCTTTCAGCAGATTAAGGCCCACAGCCTACTCAACTGTGCTACTAACCAATGTGCAGGTGTCTTTAGCTAATGCTGCATCTATGGTGCTTGCAAAGTCACTGTTGAGGAACAGATGGGTCTAGTAAAACTATACGAGGTCCCTGAATATAATGAGCCTCCCACCCTGTAATAGAATGGACCCATTATCAACTCACTACTAGGAAATCTGTTTTTAGTCCCATTTCCTTTTATTACTGCAAAATTTCAAAATAATTCAGTAGGGCTATTGGATAAAGTTGGGGGGTTGGTGGAAAGCATTCATCCATGAATAGGAAGAATTCTCCAGAAATGCCACTTATGATTACAAGAGCCAGAATTGGAAAGACACAATAGAGGTCTGGCATAAAATCTCCTCAACTATATTAAAATCTGGGTACCCTGCAGAAACATTTCCTTCTTCCCTCCCGCTTCACTGTTAATGAATATGTACTAGATTGTCGACCAGAAGCAGGAAAGCATTTCCATCCCACAGCATGTTGTCTGCATGAGGGGAATATTGTCTTCTTTATGTGTCATGGAACCTGTGACTTGTCATGTGTGATTATCATGTCAGCTTATTAACATGTCAGGGAGCACAACTCCTGGCTTTTAGCTCAGGGGGGAAGCTGCTTAGAGTCGGGGACATTCTGCTAGCCAGATGAGGCAGAGTTCTGCCAGCTTCCAGTGCCAAGGAAACCCTGGACAGTAATCAATACCAAACCTATGAATAGGACCACCCAACAGCATGTGGCCGTCAACCAAAGCTTCTTCCTACCTCCGCCTGGTCTCTTGGCAACTCTCCTTGCCAGTCCCAGCTTTGATCCCACAGAGGTGAGGAGGACTCAGAAAATAGAAATTTTTCTAAAGGGGTTGTGCCAGAAAGGATGGTTGAGCAGCCACCCTCAGATGCTGGAGGATGGGGAAGAGAGTTTGGGTTAGTTACATAAGCAGGGCTTTGAGCTTGAGTAAATATTGATGGATGGGAGTCAAAGCTGAAGTGAAGGGAGGACCTACACATGTTCCAGCTCTTCCTAACAGGAAATCACCGAGGGAAAGTCAAGTAGTGGTTAAGAACTATAGGGACAACAGCAGGCTGCTTTTCTCTAGGACCTTCGGAGTTGCCAGGCCAGGCTGGCACCCTGCTTAGGAGATGAAGCTCTGCACAGGGGGACCATCTTTGTGCCAGATGGTGATTCTGGAATTCTGTCGGTTCTTGGCTCTTCAGGCAACTGGAACCTAAGCCCAGACGTCTTTGGTGTACCGGTTTGCTCCTTGGCTCTCTCTAGCAAAGAAGCCAGATCCAGAGGCTGAGCAGAGGCAAAGGGAGGCACAGTCACTTAGATGCTCCAGCATGATTATCCCAAGCCTTTGTCTGGGGCTTTGGGTATACGGTAGCACCGCAGGGTCCAAGGGTTCTGAGAACTTCTTCTCCAACCCTAGCACCTTTAGTCCCTTTAGAGGTATATGCACTCTTGTCAGTGTACTCTCTGCTTTAAATTGATCACTGTAGGGCCATCAGAAAGATTTTTACTTGTGATCCAGAATCTTCAGAGATGTCATTTATAAACATAGTCAGAGTGTAGATTCAATCCAGTTGTCATCATTAATATAGAGAGGGAAAAACTGGGGGAAAGGAAAAGCCCATGACCCTTAAATACAGTCTGATATGGAGTGGGAAGTAGGTTCTGTAGGGTGCAGCTTGCTTGAGGATTTTCTTAGGAGGGGTCTTCTCCCGATGCAGCCCACCCTTTGCCCCAATTCCTTGCTGTGATGGTCTAAGTTCCCAGGCCAGACACTAGTGTTTACAACCAAGGCCTAGGAGATATTCCAGAAAGAGCAAAAGGTCCTAGAGCCTTTTGAGCTAGAGCAGCTGCAAAATAAGGGATTCCCTCCTTTGTGTTAGGAGGTGGCCTGCCTCATCCTCTCCTATTGCTGCAGATTTATCCCCACATAGATTCCTCCTCACCTACCCCCATCACGCTGAGACTCTGCTCCGAAGTTCCAGCTCTGAAGGAACTGAGCCCACAGACCTCAAACATCACTCTTCTAGATTGAATCTTCCTGCCTCTGGCCTCTAGAGTGAGCTGAACTGATAGTGGCATTGCTTTGCTGCCTTTCAGTTTCTCTTATTTTTAAAATTATTATTTTTTTTGGAAGGAGGACGTGCACACATCACAGCTTACAGTTTTTATATGGAGTCTGGCAATCTGAACTCAAATACTCAGAGCTGTGCTGCAAGTGCTTTATCCAGGGAGCCATCTCCCCAGCGTTGTATTTAAGCTTTCAAAATCTACAGTGTATAAACAAAATTGGTCAACAGTGTTTAGCAAATATATCCAAAGGTTATTGAAGAAACCATCAGCCTCCTAGTTTGTATTATTGCAATTGGTGGATATCAACACACATGACAAACCAGTGATTCTTAAAATGTATCTGATCTCTTTGGAAAAAAAGGCCACATATAAGTGGTCTTGAGGGTCCTGACCATGCTTGGGGGGCAGGAATTCAACAGTCTTTCTTATAGGTTGCTTATCTTAGATTAATGACTTTACTGATTGCACAGGGGGACCAGGCAACTTCTTGTCAAGGGCAATGCCCCTCAGGCTAACAGAGGTCACTGGATTTTCAGCGGAAAAGATGCTAGAAGCCCTGACTCCTTACCCAGACTTGGATAGGGAGGGTATGGAGGGGGGGTAAAAGAAATTCCACTACATATGCTAGGGTGGAGAGTGGGAGAGGAGGATGAGGCCAGATGCTGCTCCATTTCTGGGGAAGTGTGGGGCAGACTGATCTGTTGGAACAGACAGCCACAGCACTGGAAGGAAGAAACAGCTGCCTTGGCATTTCACCCAAGCCAAGGAGAGGACTGTGCCAACCTGTTAGATTAAGCCGGGTCCACTCGAGAGAATGGCTCAAGCACTCATCTTGGGCTTCTGGAAGCACCCTGGAATATAATCACTCCCCACTCTATGGAGGAACCCACCCACCCACAGGCGCCCCCCCCCCAGATGTTCAGTGCTGAGAGTCAGTTCTGCAGAGCCAGGGTGACCTGCTTTCAGTGCTGGAGGGTCTGGGGGCTCCTGGTGGGGGTGAGTGGCTGGGGGAAAAGGCCAGTGGGTGGAAAAAGGAGGGGGCAGTGGGTGGACTAACGATGAAAAAGTCTCCTCCATCCTGGCTCCTTAATTAAATGCATGGAAAGAACCAAGGCGAGCACATCTGGTTTCAATCTACAACCCTTTGATGGCATCAAATGTTCTTTTCCCAGATCAGGGCTGGAAGTTCTGGGCTAACTACGGAGCACAGAAACCGTTTACACACACTGGGACCCTTCCTCCTTTTCAATCCAGACTCTGGTTATAGGAGAAAAAAAATCTAGCAATCAAGGAGGAACGTGTGTGTGCGTTTAGAGAACATAAAACGCCACAAATAAGCACTTAATATTTTACTTACTCGTCATATAGTAACTCATTTCTAATGAGACTATTAGAGTTGTTACCAGATTCCAACAGGTCATGAAAAAAACCTGCTTGGCACCTCTCTGTCCTCTGTCAAGTTAGGGTTCAGCGGATAAAAACCGAGCATTATCCGTAGCCTTTGCTGGGTGCCAGGACCTCAGCCTGGCTGGACACAGGATAGCACAAGCACCTCCCCACTGCATCCCCATCCCCAGGAGGGCTCCTGTCTACTCCCAGTCTGTGCCGCCTCCAGGCTTACCCCCATAGCCTGGGAAAATGACCTTGGCCACACCAAAATGGTTACAAAATTGGTGCGGAGTGTGTGTGTGGGGAATGGAGAGCTGCTGATTATGATTTAGAGAACTTTCCTCTGGCTTAATAAATATGTAAATTTTCTACTGTCTGAGGTCCCACGGGGTTCCTGAAGACTTGGAAAACTTTGAATCCCTTCTAAACCATCTAGATCTCCCTAACCTGCCTTCAGTCCGAAGCAGAGCGTGGGAGAGCCTCCATCATTATTGCTCTTGTTATTTTATTACGTTATTTAATAGGCTGTCTCTACAGAGCCAAAGAGCTTTAATACGCTTGCTCTTTTCCTTGGCCTGTCTCAGACACTCCCTGAACTCTCCCCAAAACAGAGCAGCAGGAAATGTTGGGGAGGGGGCAGCTGGAAAAGAAAAGTTGTGATCAGTGTGGATTCCCCCCCCCCAAGTTTCTCAGCAGTTGTTATCAACACATGTAAATGAGATTTTACAACTGGATCTTAAACAAATCTAGAAGGGTTGATGCCGCAGAAGCAAAATAATCAGTCCTTTTGAAGTTATTGTGAGTTTCAATTTGTCTTTTCTCCCCTCCATACCATTGGAAAAGAATGATAATTAGACCTTTGCTTTAAAAATCCAAAGGGGTTCTCTCCTTTCCCTCCCTCCTCTCTCCCTCCTCCCTCTCCCTCGCTTGCTCCCTCCCTCTCCCTTTCTCACTAGCTCTGAAGTTGGCAAAGGGGGTTTTCTTAATCAGACTGTTTTTTGGTCGGAGGGAAAGGAGGAAGAAGGAGATTGTGATGGAGAAAGGGGGTCTGTAATGCGTCAGGCGCGGCACAAAGACTTTGCCACGTAATTACAGGCTCCTATTAAGTGGAGGTCTGCCCTCCCAGGGGTCTCCAATTTTCTTGTATTCCCTACAAAGCCTCCTCTGCATGCCAGTTTGTGCCTTTTGAAGTGCCAGAGAGCTTCTTGATCCAACTGAGAAGGAAACAGGAGGTCTGCGAGAAGAGGGGAGAGAAGGAAGGGAAAGAAAGGGGGGAACCCACCGCCTCCTTCGGACTCTCGAAGCCCTATGTTTTTATTTTTTATTATTATTTTTTGACTCCTTACGAAAAGTAAAGTGAGAATCCTGCTCTCTAATACATCTGCAAGACATCACCCTCTCCTCCTGAAACTAGTCACTCCTGAGAATCCACAGGAGTGCAGAGAGGGGAAACATTTTCTTGAAGATGTTTTAAAGCTGGAACAAGCCTTCTTCTGTTGGTGCTTGAACGCTTACCGGGAATTACTTTATAACCTTTTTTTTAAAATCCACTTTGTTCTTCTCTCTCACCCCCACTTCTCTCTTCTTCTGTGTGCCTAACTCCCCCCGCCCTGCTGGCCTCCCCTTTCCTCTCCCTCTTTCTCTCTGTCTCTGTTCTCTCTCTCTCTCTCTCTCTCTCTCTCTCTCTCTCTCTCTCTCTCTCTCTCTCTCTCTCTCTCTATTATTTTTAGTGTGTGCGTGCGGACGCGTCTTGAGAGTTGGATGAATTTTTTCCCCCTCCAGATTTAAACCTAGGGTATCTTTTTTGATTTTCCTTTTTGGTGTGGATTATCTCTTTGGACCGCGCCGGACTTGGCTTCAGAAAAGCAACCAGGGCTGCAAAAAGCTGCTGGTGCAGAACGCCCTGCTCTGTAGAAGGGGTTCCCCGCCCTCCTCTCTCTCTCTCTCTCTCTCTCTCTCTCTCTCTCTCTCTCTCTCTCTCTCTCTCTCTCTCTCTCTCTCTCTCTCTCTCTCTCTCTCTCCACTCCCCCCTCTTTCTTCCCCACTCGGCTCCTCTCCCCCCTCGCGCCCACAGCGTTTGGTGTTGATTCGAGCGGGAAGAGGGGGGTGGGTGGGATTGGAGGGGGAGACCATGACCTCCAGCTACGGGCACGTTCTGGAGCGGCAACCGGCGCTGAGCGGCCGTTTGGACAGCCCGGGCAACCTCGACACCCTGCAGGCGAAAAAGAACTTCTCCGTCAGTCACCTGCTAGACCTGGAGGAAGCCGGGGACATGGTGGCGGCGCAGGCGGACGAGAGCGTGGGCGAGGCGGGCCGGAGCCTGCTGGAGTCGCCGGGACTCACCAGTGGCAGCGACACCCCGCAACAGGACAGTGAGTGAGGGGCGCGCACGGGGACCGGCGGTGGCCGGGTAGAATGGCGGGAATGTTCTAGACTTTATGGAGACGGCCCGAGGTTTCTAAGAGAGGTGAAGGTGAGAGGGTGTCGTCTGGGCGGTGGCTGGTCCTAGATGGGGAGAAAGAGGGACCGATGGCCGGGGAGAGGAGGGCTCCGAGGGCGTCACCTAGACGGACACTGGAGAGGGGCTCTGGGGCCCCGGGATGCGCTCGAGGCCCCGCGTCCCGGGCGGCTGGGACTCCGCTGCCGCCGCTCGGTTCCTCCGGAGCTGACCGGGCTGCGTCTCGGTCCCCGCAATGCCGCGGTCAGAACTTCCCGCGTGCGGGGTGCCCAGGAGGGCTTGGGAACGGGTTCTGCGGGAGCGCGCCCCGGGGATCCAGCCCGGTTTGGAAAAGCCGCGCTTGAAGGTGCTGAGCGGAATTGGGAGCGCTGGGCGAGCAGCTCCGGGGAAAGCAGGGTGCGCGGGGAAGTCCGCGGGTTCTGGGGTGGCTACGCACGGGTGCGGGCACTGGAGACCCCCGTAAACCCCGACCGCGCGCGCCAACGCCCAGCACCCATCCGCTCTTTGCCTCCCTCTGTCACCTCCACCTGCGAATGGGTTTGGGGCCTATAAAAGCAGGTCTGGCAAGGGCAAACTAGGGCGAAGCAAGGAGAACTTCCTTTAGGAGTGAAATCCGAGATTACCCCCGGCTTAATCCCTCACAAAAGCGATGGATATACAAGGGGAAATCTTTGGGTTCCAGGCTCAGGCCCGGAGGAGATCTGCCTAATGGATCCTAGAATTCTAGAAAACTCTACCTATATGCTCCCGTCCTGATCCTCACAGTACCTCATAGTACCCCACCCCACGAAAAGCTCACTTTGTTTAGCTAACTTTGCCTTTAAAATGGGACTGCAAGTGTATGCTGTGGTCCCTGAGTCTAGAACACATCTGTCACCTTTCTCATCCCCATGACATCAGGTCAGATAAGATGCTTCCTTCTCTCTTGGAGGTTGCAAGAATCTGAAATTGGCAGGAAGTTCTAAAACCTCTTTCCATACCATTACTTGTGGGTTGCTATGTCCGGAGATTTGAAAACTTTGAGGGCGTTCTATGATTTCCACACAATGCTGTGGATCTCAAGTTTTCAAACAGTAATTTTGAAAAAGACTTTCAAAGTAAACTTGTGTCAGAAACATCTGGAAAAGGGGCCTGGGCACAGGGTTGAGAGACTTGCCCTGCTAAAGGAGGCCCCAAGAGAGGCCCTAACTGGCTCAGGGCTCCTGCCTGTAACTCTGTGACTTAAGCTCAGTCGTGGTATCTCTAAGTGACTTTTCACAGAAGGGAACTGGGTCCAATCAACTCAATATGCACTAGGCTCCACCAAGAGTCATAAGAACTGCCTGAAGAGGTTTGGCCTGTTCTTTCAGTAGACAAATGTAGCTTTCTGGTGCTGGAGAATGGGGACGGGTAGGGGGCCCATTCTTGCCAAGAATGCCAGTATCTCAGAATCAGGAATGAGGTGTTGGGTCATCACTTTTAGTAGTAACAGAATGCAGTGCAGAATGTTTATTATTACTATGATTATTTGAACATTATCAGGGAAAATGTGAAAAAAGATGAAGAATAACATTGGATCTCTAGTGTCATCAGTTCTGCAATCCTGATGTTCCAGTTTCTCCATGGCTATTATTAATTACAACATTATCATGGTTTCATATATTTCATATAAGAACTGAAGGCTGACTCCCTCCTACAACTGAAAACAAGACCTGGAAGAACCTTGTGTAGAAGACTAAGGCATGCAGAAGAGAGTAGACAGTTTTGCTTTTCCCCAGGAGAAGGCAGGAACTTGAGAAAAGCAAGCCCAAGGCCCAGGTGGATTGCAGTGAGCATTGTATACTATACTGCTAGAGAAGGGGAGAATAAGGGGTTGTTTGATATCTTCAAGAGGACTCTTAGAGAAGGGCTTTCAAGATTGGTCATGGTCTTTTAGTGGGTGTCCAGAGAAGCTTGGCTAAGGAAGACAGCTGTGGCATACCAGGAGTAGATTTGGAGGGGCTCTATGGTAACTGAATTGTCTGGGACTGAGAAATGACTCTTGTTAAATTCAGATCTGGCAACACCAAGGCCACATCATACACATTAAATCCCCCTAGGGGATTCAAGGGCAAGTTCATGGTTTCCAACAGAGTAGGGAGTTCTTTGTCCCCAAAGAATGGACAAGACCTGGCATGAAACTCAACCTTGTCTTATTTTCGACAAGTAGTGCAGAGGCATTGTGGAGAGATAACCCAGAAAGAAAATTGGGGTTCTCAAGCCCACCAGGGAGAGGAGGCAGCTAGAGTTGCAGGGCGAGGTGATCAATTGATTGGGAGGAAGTAGCATTGGAGGAATTGGGAAGGAATCAAAGAAAGCGTAACATGCAGGGCAGGCTTTGCTCTGCAGAAAGATGAGACAAGCACAAACATATGCTAAGAAATGTTTGTTGGTCTCAGAGCTCTGTTTCCTCAACCTCCATCTGCTCCTTTGGGGGTGAGAATGAGAGACTGCTTTCTGATCAGTTAAGCAAGCAGCCCTAAGAGCCCCCCATCCTTAGTTCTTGGGCTCCAACCAGAATTGAAGAGGACCCTGTGAGTACCTGAAAACCAAGATCTTTAGGGTATCTCAGAGTCCCCTGCCTGCAGTGGACCATGAGGTTCAAACTGGGGGAGTCCGTGGCAGGGGGTATGCCCTGCCTGCAAAAGACTGAGGGGTCACACCAGGGTTTCAAGGGGATTGATAAATCACACCAGCAAGTTCAGATGCTCAAAGTGGAAACAGAAATGGGGGGAATCTCTTCAGAGGAGAATCAAAAGATTTTTCAGGAATATGGAAACCTCCTCCTCTATTTTGTCCAGAGGAAGTTAGCAGCTACGTTCTACTTACACCTTCTATGCCAGATACTTAATTGTACAAAAATTAGAATTACAACCTGAATGAGTATAGCAGAGAGGAACCAATTATTGTAAAAAGTGAAGACTTTTTCTTGGCCTCTTCCACTCCTCATCAGCATCTCAGTCTCCAGATCCGTAGATGGCACTCACTCCATTTTCCTTTCTATGGAATAATTTCTTTTCCCTTTTACTGATTTTCTGAGATATGTGAATTTCTAAGACTCGGCTCCTTAATACTTAAGAATTAATTTATGTGGATGAGAAGTGTGTGAGTGGGGATGACGGCAGAACAAGAGAGCTAGGGATAGGGAAAATGGAAAAGTCGTAAAAACAGGCAGAGCTGTCCTGGGGAGGACAGTGCATCCTGCTGTCAATTTCTTAATTTCAACTTCTGCAAACTCTTAAAAAAAAAAAAAACTCCTGCCTTCCATGTTTCCGACCTCCAAATTAGTGAAACCAGATTGTCCTAATAAGACCTTTTGTTGGAAACACATGTAGTCATAAAAAGGTAGACGGAAAGTCAATTAGGCACACGCGCGCGCACACGCACACACTCACAAGCTAGCGCTAAGTGTGCACCGGGCGCAGCTGGGGCCCGGCCTCGGCAGGGGTGCAGATGTGGAACAGCGGCGAGAGAAATCGATTTGTCACAAAGGGAGAGGTGTGAACGCGGCGCGAATGATCGCCCCGATCCACCATCCACAAGGTCCCTGGTCCAGCTCCGCATTCCTCTTCGCCCTAGGAACATTTTTCTAGGGTGCTCCCCAGTTTGAATTTGCATCAAAATAATATCAACCCCACGCCACCCCAGTGTCTTATTTTGCAATAGTTTAAGGGCGCCAGAGGTGTCTTACCTGGCACCACTCTGGGGCTGGTGCCCCGTGTTGGTGCGCTGAATTTGAACTGGGACTGGCCTCCCTTATCTATACAGTTCAAGTGGACAATCATAAAACGCGTCCTTACAAGAGTGGCCTGGAAAGTTTTCCCTTCAGAGTGGGGGATGAAGTCCAGAAGCACTGGGTCCCCCAAATGAAACGCCCTAAGTGAAGACCACTAGTGAATTCTGTTTATTTTACACCAAGGGACAAGGAGTCTGGTTGGCTCTTCTTAAATTTTTGGAAAGCTAGACAGTCCTGTGACTCTCTGTGCAGGGAGAAAGGCCATTTGAAGTGTCAAGCAGATGGGCATGTAAGGGCTAAGGCTAGGCTGCCTAGCCCTGAGGGCATGGGGGCCCCATTCTAGGGGGGCTCTGCCCCATGGCCCCGTGGACTCCTTTCCAAGATAACACAGCATCTCTCCCTTTGGACATCCTAGGATTCAAAGACTTTTCTTCCAGGTCCTGGGGCCTGAATGCTGAAGCATCGGTCCGCAGAGGTTCCCATAGTTCCTTGTCTTCCCAAAGACTTCATTTTAGCTTTTAGAGCAGGAATGAATAAAGCATCTCTAAACCAACAAGATGCCATCTTCGCACGCCCTCCCTCCACGAAGTTACTTCCAAAGCAGCGTTGCCTTTTCTATCCAGATTCTAGCGGGTGTCTTCCTCTTGACCATTTCCTGGAGCCAGCAGCCCTGCCTGGGACCCCCACGCACTAAATGACAGTTATAGAGGTTCCCTTGAACAACTTGATGTTTTATTTTAAAGGCCCCCCTTTTTAAAATGCTTTTCTGCGCGCTGCGGTAGTGAGCGGCTACCCGCCACCCAGGGAAGCCTTCTCCTTCTAAGAAGCGCCCCGCGCGCTACCCGCGTGTTGCAAAAGTCTGGCATGCGTGCGCACTGTGACCCCGCATGCCTCCAGCAACCCGCAAGTCCTCTCTCTAAGCTGTGGAATACTCGGGGTGTTTTTCCCCCAGATCTTTGGAAGAGTCAGCAGAAGTCACATGAGGAAGGTTTTTTTTTTTTTTTATTGGAAGGTTATTTAAAGAGAAAAGAGTGTCATGTTGTGGGAACAGGTGGTAGAAGACTTTGTGGGGACTGTACTGAACCCCCTCCCCCCCACACAGAGAAAAAGTCAAATACAGGGCTTTTCATCCTCCACCCTTATCTTTGCGAGTTTAATCAGAAGGACCTTCAGAACTATCCACATTTAATTCTATTTTTTTTTTTAAATAAGGATTCACAGTGGTGGACCTGAGGCTCACTCAAGTCCAGGCATGAGTCATGTGACTGCACAGCATGACAGTTTGACTGGCCACTGGTTGTCCTTTGTCCGGTTCCATTTCACTTGGATGCGTCCAGTACCACTTCCACGGTTTTAGTCAGCAACATAAAGAGGATGTGCACATCCTTAGCGTTGTTAGGTATTCACAAGAGTTTAGATCCTTAGAAAATTAAGATCTTTGGGTGCAGGCTAACAAGGTTCAATTAAAAACCAATATTCTCAAACAGTAATAAAAATAACCGCACACTGTCATGGCCTCCTTTTCTCTAAACGTGCTTATTAAACCTCCAAAGGTGAAGATACTGGACATAATTATGATCCTCATGTGTGTTTTCGGGTTGCAGGTTCATCTTTGATGTGTGGAAGTTTTTGACTTACACTCTGGGCTGAATCGAAGTAGATTCTTGGCATCAATTGTCTATTTTAGTGGGTTAGCCTCAAAACAGTACTCACACAGACCACTAAGGGCTATCACTTTGGGTCTTAACTTTAAAAATGACTATATTTCACTAACCCTGAAATTACTTAACGAAAATATATATGAGAAGTCAATTACAGGGGCAACAGCCACGGTAACAGGGGTTTTGTGAAAGAAACTCAAAACATGTCAGAACTCATCAGATGCGTGACAGTTCAGAATAGGCTGAGTACAATGAGGTTCATAAGGATTCTGCATCTCTGGGGTGCTGAATGTGAGTTATGACCATAGTTCACTCTTGGGGTACTGAGTTCACAGCTCCTTCACCACACTGCACCCCTGGTCCCAAGAACCTTGGGCTCATTACGAAAATAACCTTTGATTCCCCTAGGCTCTGCTTTAAATGAGGAATAACTTTAGAATATGTGTATGAATTTGTATTTCCAAGATATAAGTTATGAAAAAGGGTAAGGGTTCATCGTAGCCCCCTCCCTCTTTTTTTGCTTTCATGGAGATATTTGCAAATGATTGAGAATTTTCCCAAGTGATAAAGAATGAATAAGGTGAAACCCAGGAGTGGTGCTCACACCTCACACAGGCATAAACAGCAGGAGCCATTGGTGTCTCACCTTTGGAAGTAGGGTGTGTGTGTGTGTGTGTGTGTGTGTGTGTGTGTGTGTGTGTTCAACAAGGAGGAATTGGTTCAACAAAGAATGTTCACTTTAAAAAACAGATCCCACCAGGATCTTGGATTATATTTTTCTGTCTCTGCTCAGACAAAGATGCAAACACTCTACCTCCTCTTCCCTTTCCCCTCAGAAAAGACTCAGCAAGTGCAGCTACCAGCCTAGCCTGAATGTGCTCATCCTTGCCTTCTCCCTCCAGTAGGGAGCGCAATCCTCCAAGGGTGAGGCTGGAAGATAACTTGACTTCAAAAACCCTGATACTCTGCCAAGAGAGACAGGCTGAAAGATTCTTCAACATAAGTAGCAAAGCAGGAGATTTCAATAGCATGAAGACACTTCAGGGACTGTATGAATATGTTACACATATGCGTTTTGACAGAAATATGGGACTGCCTTCCTCTGCTCCTTTGAAATGAGGATGATCAGTATTCCAGGGTGAGCAGGAAAAGGTAGGAGGGGAGGGACCTGAGGAATGGCTGCAGTCAGCATTAGTGGGTGTTAGAACTGGGCCTGCCTGTGTTCCATGGGAGAGAGAGGGGGGTTGACCTTGTGGCTGTGGGTGTGAATTTTTTGTGTATATGCATTGGAGATGTTTTAAGGATAGAGAGCCAGGAGAGAAAGAGAGAGAGAGAGAGAGAGAGAGAGAGAGAGAGAGAGAGAGAGAGAGAGAGAGAGAGAGAGAGAGAGAGAGGAGAGAACAGAGAGAGAACAGAGAGAGAACAGAGAGAGAACCAGGCTGATGTAGCCAGGATGCTGCGACCTGGCCAAGAAGCCCACAGAGTACCTAAAGTCCACATCAGGTGGAAAATATGGCAGCCAGGCTTAGAGTAACCCTCTGTCATCAAAAAAAGAACCAACTGCCCCAGATTTCGTGTGAACCTGGAATGTGCACATCTCTAACCCCTTCCAACCCCCAAATATAGCTCCTGGCCTCCAGTGAACCTCCCTTCATGGGCAAGAATCAAGGATTTAAGGACAGGTGAAGATAAATTCTTAACCACTTCTGTAAATTTTGGAATAATTCTTTCTTTACTTGAGAGTAGGGGAGAGGAGATAAAATAAGGCAACCTTAGGAGCAACAAACTGGCTCAGTAAAGATACTGTCTTCTGGGCTAGAGAGATATCTCAGTGGTTAAGGTGCTTGCCTGTAAAGCAGAAGGACCTGAGTTCAATTCCCCATTACCCATGTAAAGCCAGATGCACAGGGTGGTGTATACATCTGGGGTTCATTTGCAGTGGCGGGAGGCTCTAGTGTTCCCGTTCTCTCTCTCTCTCTCTCTCTCTCTCTCTCTCTCTCTCTCTCCCTCCCTCCCTCCCTCTCCATCTCTCAAATAAAAAAACAAAAATATATTTTTTAAAAAAGATGCTGTCTTCTTAGCACAGATGCAAGTGAATGCATACCTTTCAAAATAATCTGAGCAGGGGTGTTCACTAGACACAGAAGCCCAAAGCCAGAACTCCAAGGAATATGGCTTTCCCACAAACATTTTTGAGAGAATAAAAACATTCACCCCATTCAGCTAATCTTTCCTCATCAGTCATGTCATGTCATTGTATTTTTAAGGACCTCACAATGCTGGAGGGGCTATAGTTATGAAGAATTGTAAGGGCAGATGGATGCTCTCAGTCCTCTAAGGAGATACAAGGAGGACACATCTTTTCAAAGAGGACTCAGATATACAACCCCAAAAGGCCCAGCTCTATCAAGATCTGAGCCAAGATTGGCTGAGGTCTATCAGCTTCACCATGGGCAAAGTGTATGGCCTAGCCAGCACTTTAGGTATCTGCGGAGAATCACATTTTCTCAAGTTTCTGTGAACCTTGTTTTTGCAAATCCAGTGATAGCATGCGAAGGGGTTGGGAAGCATTGGCCTGGAAGGCAGCGAGGGAATCAGTGTTCCAGCCTCCTATCCTGTCTACTATACCTTTCATGCTTTGTACGTCCTCGGCCCCAACAGGGTGCGAGATCTGTGTGCTGTAGCTTAGATGCCCCGTAAATACTGTATTCTAGACTCCAGAAAAAGAGAGGGGTATTGGGCTCAGTTAAATATAACAACTCAGATATCTACATGTAGTTGTCTCACTGCTAATGCATTTTATGATTTATTTATTTATTTACCTCTTTATGTATCTCTGGCCTCTCTGGAAGTCATTCTACAGACAAGACTAGTCTTGAAGTTCTAGTGATCCTCCTGCCTCTGCCTCCTCATCTGTTAGAATTAGAGGCATGTACCACCACACCCCGCCTCCGATCATTCATTTTATAATAGTCCAGTTATACTTCGGGAGATTGGTTATTGTATTATGGTCCCTTTTCCAGCTAATTCATAAATATATGTAACTGAAAGATCGAATGGAATAGTTAGTGAATGATTGGGATTCACCCAGACTGGGAGGTGACAGTAAGTCATTGTGTCCATCTTTTCCGTGTTTGGCCAATATCACTTCTGTTAATACTGGCATAGAGTAGAGCAGTTATGTTACCTGGGAATGGTTGTCTGTATTTGTCAGGCACCTTTCTAATCTAGCCAAATTATTAGGCTAGGCACTTGACCCTCTCTCACTTATGTTTCTTGCCCAGGAGATATTCTCTAGGCCCACCATGTCAATAGCTGTCTGTATACCAGTTACTCTCAGTGCAGACTCCAAATTGGAGCTTCACATCCACATGTGCAGCCCCCTATTGGAATTTCCCTTTCAAGGTCACAGAAGTGCCTCAGAAACAAGTGTGATGCTCCCTTCCTCTGATGATCTTATACAGCTCCCCGTTTTCCTGAGTGGGACCACATGCGTTCCTACCTCAAGCGTCACAGATCTACCTGAGTCTTGTTCCTTTCTGTCTCTGTCCTTCCTCCCCGTCTCTAATTCCCAGCAAGTTGACTTCTGGAAATCACTCTCATCTCCGGATCCTCCTGTCAGTCAGGTCTCCTGGCATCCATGCATGCCATGCCCAGGTGATGAACTCACAGTGTCATAGATCCTTAAGCATGTTTATCTAATGATCTGATTTCAGTCTCTTCCATAAATACATTGTTTAAAAATCATTATTTCTTGGTTTGTCAGAACTCATAATTACTCGTTTTTCTACATCAAGAGTGAACTGTTCACCCTGCTTTTCTTAGCACCTTCTCCACAGTCTGTATTTCCATCCTGCCCAACAACCTGTCAGCACATGTACCCATGGACGGATGGGCACTCTTTCACTACCTAGGCAAGGATACCTGTCCTGTGCTCAGCTTGATGTCTGCTCTTCAACTTCTTACTTGAATGATCCTTGCTCTTTTTCTGCCTTTGCAGTGCTACACACACACACACACACTACCTTCTGCTCCAATACAACCTCCTTGCGAGGCCTCTGCCTGACTTATCCCAGTCCCTATCTATGGTTACTTTTCTATAAATACCTTTCCTCAGTGCGTGCTCTAGAAACAAGCAGTACCTCCACGGGTACTGTTCACTTGTTTTCTAAACATTGTAGGATTGTTCATTTGCCTTAAGGGTTTTCTTAAGACTAGAGACCTTGGTGGGGGAAAACATTCCCTTACATAACATATAAATTTCTTTGTACAGTGTGGTTTATTGTCTCTGTGCTTTCTAACTGAAACTGTTTTTTTTTAATAGTAAGAGTAATACCAAAAATGTGGTGCACACTCATTTTGGAAAAATATACTGGTTTACATTAAAAATTCAAATAGAAAAACAAAATTGCTTGTATTTCACCACTCTGAGGTAGGTCTAGTTAATATTTTGGTGTTAAACTGTTTTCTTTTAGTTTTGTTTATACGTCTTTGATTATATTTATTAACATCTTTGTCATTGGAAGAATTTTTAATCTCATTTAAAAATATCCTATTTCTTCAAAAAGGAAAATGTATAGATATTTATCTCACTGTGCTCATCAGAAAGTTTCCCAGAATTACCTGAATTTATGCCAGTCACAACATCATAGTTAATTCTCAGCTTTCACAGACTTAAGTGGATATGTCTTCAGCCCTTAAAACACCCTTCAAAGTAAACTGTTTCTTTTTCTTTGCTGCTGGGAGCCTTCCCTAGACATGAGCACATGTCTCCTTTTGAGATTGGAAAAGCCTACATAATACCTAAAGGATGGTCCTAGACCACATTTATAGAACTGCTTTTCACAAAATTAAATTTTTTTTTTGACATGTCTGGGTAAGAAAGCACAAAGTGTAGATCCTTGAATCTTGAATTTTGATATGTATATAAATACCATTTATTTCTCTAGACCTTTTGAACCAATGATCACAATGGCATACTTCAGGACATGATAGTATGTTTGACAGAGGAAGAAGCACTTGAAAAAAATAAAAGATGATGCATTTTTATTCAGACATGAACTTTTATATACAGTGATAATCATATAATAAGTGTGAATTATTATTGTTGTTATAAAGTCTAATTAAAAATGATTTCCAGGCAGGTTGACCTGAAAACATTTGCCTTATGAACACAAAGATTTTACTTAGGGAAAGAATTAACAAGTGACATAAGCCATGCTGAACAAAAATTTTAAATTATGAATCAGATGTATTTTGTATATCTTAGTAATTAATCTTTCTCTTTCTCATGAGAAAACTAGAATAGAGTAAGCATGGTTTTTGAGGATTAAAAACTACTCTTGCTCAATAAGTTTCTGCAGTTCCCCACACTGTCTCCTTCCAAGGGAGGGAAGATGGAACACCCAGACTGCTGTTTGCCTGTAACCAGATGTGCCGAGCGAGCGGCAGCTCTAATCCTCAAGACCGGGGGAAGACCACAGGATGAATCCTCAACACATTTAAGAAATAAAACGTAATTTAGTTCATTAATCACAGGACCGAAATCTGCAGTTTTGCTAGACATATTTCAAAGACTGAATCTCTTCTGACAAGAGGAACAGAAAATAATATCACAGCACACTTGACTATTCCAAGCTGTTTTTAACTTCTCTTGGGCAAGCAGAGATTTCTCTCAGCACTGGTAATTTCCACTCACAACATAAGACCCTATATTTAATTTTTTATTTCCCCTCTTTTTCCTCCAATGTTCTCCTTGAGGTGTTGAGAATACTTGTTTTCTTCCCTTGTTTGGGGTTTTTTGATTTGAAGATTCAGTTCACCAGTGCTGTGATAGGCCTCGAAGCACAATCATTTTAACTGAATGATACACTCAAAGCACTGGTTTATTTCATTCATTGCCCTAATTCCTTGTACGACTTCTTTTGCTATTAAGTTTTAATAACATCCATACATGAAAGATTAAATGAGATAAAATAGGAGACTACTTCACAAACATGAAAAACATATACAGTTGCTAATATATTTTATAAAGCCAATTCTGAGAAGTAGGTAGGCCTAGCATAACTGTTTTCATCTTACAGATAAAAAGGTTGTAGGTAGTAGAATTTCAGTGGCTACTATGAAGTGACTTGCTCTTCTTACCCCATTTTAGTCTTTTCTATGGCACCGCACCTTTTCTGTCTACCAGATTCTTCTGATGCATGAATGTCTAGTGAATAAGAGATAGCAGGCTAGCGTGTCACTTCACAACACATCACTCACTGCACAAATGTTTTTTAAACGAATTGTGCTCATGGCCTTCATTATAAAGCAGGCATGCAACTGCTGTGCCCATCATCTTCATGGGAATGCAGCCAGGCAGAGAGTGCACTTGGGAAAACACTTGAAAAGTCAAGGGCTGAATGAATATTATTGCTTGTAGCACGAGGAACCGAACAATACACTTTCTAAGTTAAATTACCAAGAAAATATCAGAAATTAAGAATAAATTTAATTAGATAGACGATGCTCTCAAAATGTGAACCATCTTTTGTATTCCACAAAGAGCATGTGTTTATTAGGATGCATGAAGCCCTGAATTCAGTCCCCAACACACACACACACACACACACACACACACACACACACACACACACACAAAGTGAGAAATCTTTCATTAGGTTTAAGAATATTAGGCATTTCTATGTGTTTTTCTTTCTTTGGATTCAGAGAATTTTGTGTTATGGCCCCACCATGTACTTGCAAGTTAACTTCATACACATCTCCAAGTCTTTAATGTCTTCATATTACTATTAAACATGTTGATTATTTATAACAATAAGATAATAAAAGTGCTGAAAACCCTGTACTTCCTATAGAAAACACTCCAATAGCACTTGCCTTTTTCTTATTTTCCATTTCCAAAACATCTCTGGCAAGTACCATTTATTCCAGCCTTGGATATATATTCAATGTGGTTTGCCATTCAGTGTCGGAGGCCATTTAGTGCTCCTGGAATTAGAATCCTCCCATACTCTGAACGTCACCCTCTCACCGCATGACTTTTACAGAGTGACTAAGTAGACATCCGTTTTTAATCTACAGTTTGGAACTGATGCCTCATGACTTTTAGTGATGCTCATAAGGTGCCACCGTGAGTGCTAGGCAGAGCCAGAAGTTTGGTTTAACTTTCCAAACTCATATGACCCTTCTTTCAGGCCACTCGTCCTCTCTCCATTAGGAGAAGCCATGCAGATCTTTTAACATTTCACATGGCACCAGTAGTCTCTGTTCCCACTTGCTTTGGTCAAGCCCCTTGTTTATATTTAGCTTCTGAATTACATGGAGAGTATATGATGCTTAGGACACAGGCTTCAAGACTTTTAAACTCAGTCCCGACTTAGCTGGTAAGTTCCCAGGCTCCTAACACAGCACTTACGACACCACTGAGGTTTAGATGGAGCTTATTTAAGTTTTTGTACATGAATAATACCATGCTAGCTACAATTATACATAAAGTTGTCATTCTTTATCCAATTTAGATGGCAGAATAGAAACAATCTGACCTCTGTTTGATATGTGAGCTGCTTTCTTACATTACCTCTTTGAAATATTAGCCAGTAAGACACAGATTTCATTCTATACCATGAAGCATCTAGGACTTTTCAATTTTTGCCAAGCCATTAGCAATTAAATATTCCTGGCATTTTTGTGTGGTAGATTTGTATCATTCCCAGCTGTGGCCCATGTGGAGAAAACCAGTCACCATGGGTGAGGCACTTTGACAACAGATTATTGCAAGTCTGGTGTGCTAGCGGTCTGCACAAGCAGCTTCCCCTGTGCCTTCTGCTGGAGTGAGGAATACCATCATCCCTACACAGTCTCAGAAGTGTGAGGGGACGATTAAGAGGACAGATTTTGGGGGGAATAAATAGCATCTGGCAGATGAAGAAGTGTTTGTGTATTTGCTGAAAATACAGTCTTTGTTTCACTATTTGTTCAGTCTGTGTTTGGGGATAGGCAAACCCAGGTTCCCATTCTCTTTTGAAGAAAACAGAAGCCTTCCTTATCTAGGAAAACTTTCCTTTAGCCCTTATTTTCATAATTTCTTGTTTACCGTTTATGTGTTTACATATGCAAATAATGTCTAATTATTTATAGAAAGACATAAAGAAAAACAAAAGCTCACCTGATCCTTTCTCTAATGTGGTTAAACCCTAATCCATCAGAGAAGTCACTGAGTCCAGATCCCAGTGAATCAGAATCTCCAAGATGCATATACTTTAAATAGTACACAGAATTTTTACATACCACAAAGATTAATGTATTGGCCTAGTCTTGAACTATTTTTTCTCAAAGCAGTTGGTATTGAATAATTAATTTCCCTGTAACCATAACTGAATCTTTTAAAAATGAATTAATATTATTTTTTTTAACATAGGCTGTAGTCTTATCTCCTCACTCCCAGTCCCCCTTCTCTGAGGACCCTTCTTAGTAGGGTTATTGGTGTTCAGTATAGGGTAATTAAGGCCTTTGTCAGTCTTGGGGGCGGGCTGTGGGGCTGGACCTCAGGATACTTCTCTCTACCCTCTGGCTCTTACAATCTTCCTGTCCACTCATCTGCAACAGTCTCTGAGCCTTGGAGGTATGTTAGTAGTTTGCTTTTAGTGCTGACTTCTCTGTAGCATCTATATTTCTTTCACCAAGTGTGTGGGTTCACCACAGTGTTTGTTGCTATTTCCCTGGAGGTGGTTGTCAAGCTAGCATTGGGAACATTACTCCTGTCACTGCATCCTCTGCAGTTTCTTCTGGACCCTGATCAATACATGTGGTAGAGGTGGCACAGTGTGTGGTGAGCAGTTGGCTGACTTTTCTTGATGGATCTTGGATCTTCCCGGTATTCGCTGCCATTTCCTCCTTTCTCTCCTGAAGTTCTAGAGTTCTAGCATGGCTACAGGAAGTTACGACTGAGTCTTGTGCATTCCACGGTTAGTAACTGTCAGGCTTACCCCATCAGCCAGGCCCCAGCAGTCTTGAAGACCTGGCCAGAGAGGCAGTTGCTTTATACCTCCGAATACTTGCTGCAGTGCTTTTCCTATGAGAGCTGGCTTAAATATGGAAATCAATAAAAATATAAACCAACTAGAAAGAACCAAAAAACACAAATGGCACTTATAGACAGAGGGGACTCTTCTCAGCATTTTGATAATGACAAGAAAGACCCTACAGAGGAATGTTAAAGATCCTGCCTCATCTTTGGAGATTGTGATTTCAGCACTTATTCCTGCAGAAGAAGTATGTGTTGAAAACAAGTAGCCTGTCACATGGCTACCTACACTTGTCATTTATCTTTAAATATAAATAAGTTTTCTAATGAAAGTGTGCCGCATTTGAAAGTTATATTATGGTTCTTTCTCCCTCCTCCTTCCTCATCTTCTTCACTTGATTTTAGCCAAAAGGTGAGACACAATCCTCACCTTCGTTATTATGACTTTTTTTTTACAAAGTACTTCTGTGCTTTCAGATGGTTGATTAAACCACATATTTTTTTTGTAGTGTTTTGAAATTTAGTTCCTCGTCTTCTATTTGGTCTGGTAAAGCCAAGTTTTAAGTGACAATGACTTATCAAGATGGCCGTATATGAGATTTCATCATAACTTTCCCAAATCTACTCCTTTCAATGATGCCGAATTCATTCAGTAGTGAGGTACGAGGTTTGGCACATGCGAAGGCTGTATCTCCAGTCTGCACTTTTAAGGTATGCTCCAGGGCTCTTGTCCTAAATGAATGTTTTATTAAATACTAGACAGCATTTTTATAATAAAATCACAGATAAGGAACTCCATGTAGTGAAGGAGGACAGGGGTGACTTTAAGCTTGGAGGAATAGAACAAGAATGGAGGAGAGCCCTTGAAGAGATGAGACCCTGATGAAACCAGAGGCAAAACTGGATGCAAATCAATAGCAGAGAGCACTATGCAGTCACAGGCCTCTAAGCCTCCCGGATCCTCTGGTGACATGGACATTGCTATAGTGGTTTATGACATCACTGGAACCCCTTGGTGGAATTACAAGTTCATAATTCACAGCTTGCTCTTGTTTATTTTATATTTAATCATCTGTGGAGCACACTGGCCGCTTCCCCGGGGGAGCTATGTGGTTATGCTCTTGCAAATCTCCCTGTTACCTAATTGAGTACGTCAGAAGTCATTCCCCGAGTGTCATAACATCCCACGTTTCAAGCCCTGCAGATGCTGATCTTGGTTATGATTGTCTTGAAAGTTTCCTGCCCGAATCAACTTTTCAATGAGTTTTTCTTTCGGGGGAGTAGTTATCCAGGTCAGCTCCTGGTTTTAAGATGGCTTTCTGAGTAGCGAGCATACTGTTTACATAGAAAGATAATTCCCCTTGTGAGGCTGTTTTCTACAACATAAGAATAAAACAAGGCCTTATTCAATTAACCCACAGCTACACGATTACTACCAATGGGACAGCCATCGGCTTCCAGGCAGAGGAGGAGTCTCGGGACCTTCCTTCATATTCCTTTGCATTTGCCCCTGCAGCTCAGAAACGACTCCTGCTCACTGGTTCCTTTGTGTCTCTCAATGGCATAAGAGTGTTAAAGGAATGAAATGGAGATTTATTTAGTGCCCACCATGGACCTGGTACTGTCCTACGTCATTTATACTAATTAGGCTCCTGAAATTTTCACAGAAAAGTTGACTTGTAGAGACGTTGGTGTCCCCAACTTTTAAATATGGCTTTGAGACTCAGAGAAGTCTAACTTGCTGGAAACCTCCAGAACTTGTCTAGATGTCTGTGGTACGGTGTTCTGCATCAGCCTCTCCCTTATCTCGTAGCTGTGACATTTGAAAGGTAGTAGTTGAGCTGGGTCACCTTTCTGTGGAACTTATTCAGTAGGATCCAGACATAACACCGGGATGTAGACTGCACATTGAGATTTCAAATTAAAAACTTCAAATTATCCTTTGGAAAATGATGCCACTGCCAAGAAAACTCCCTGATGACACCAGACACTTGGCTTCCAGTTAAACAGAAAAAAAGAGATTAATTACAGGGCGCAGTTAACTTAAATTAAGAAGTCAGTTGGAAGAGCATGCCAGAGAAGAAACTGGGATCAGCCAGACAGTTTCTGAAGTTGAGAAGTTGATTTTGACCATGGATCTTGCCAATGGTAAGACCTGGAACCTGTTGCTGAACTGTAGTGTTGGTGGAAGCTGCCAGAAGGCTGTATCTTGAAAGGAGTGGCTCTGTGGCTGCATAGCGAGGAAAAGAGGGGGCGGTTCTCCCTCTTCATTGATCTAGAACCCGCTCGAACTCGATGAGTTTCATCTCTGGAAGCCTGTGCAATATTCTCCCTCTCACAGTTGCCAGTGTCTGCACTGGGGGCTTCTCCTGTGGGTTCCTTTATAGTACTATCACCCATCCTACTGACCCCTCTGCTTTAGAGTTCCCTGTGAGGAACATATATGCTCGTAAAATAGCAATTAAGTGGCAAATAATGTACTGAACCATCATCATTTAGACAAACACCCAATTAACCCTGGTACTCCATTGCCCCATCCTATGGGATTTTAGTAGGTTGAGGATTAAATGTGTTCATGTTCACAGAACTCTTTCTTTCCTCCACTCATATTTTCATAGCGTAGAGCACCTAATATTCCAGTCCCTATTCTAGGTGCCAACGAAACAATGACAAAAACCCAAACCACTTTTTCTCATGAACTTGACATTCTTCTGGGAAAGGAAGGCAGGAAGGAGGTCAGGGAGCTAGTGTTATGATGAAGAACTCACTTATGATTACAGATCAGTTCTATGTTGACGATGCCCTGAGAAGTCACATGGGGGGGCAGCCGAGTGCCCCCACTTACAAGGGCTCAGAGGCTGAAGGGAGCCAGCTTAGTCTAGTAGATGAAAGAAACAGAGGGGACATTGTCAGGGAGAGTGTGCAGCCTGGCAAGGAGGCCCATTTTCTTAGCCTCATCTTCTCTGTGTTTCTTTATCAACTCCCAAGTTCCCTGAGAGCAGCTGACAGAGGAGAGAGTGGTTGCATTCTCAAGTTCAATCTTTGAAGAGTTAAGCACCTGCACTTACGTATCACCTGTGATTTTTCCCAGAAAGGCAGGGGGTTCTGTTTTAAATTCTGTAAATGAAACCTCTTTACAATTACGCAAAATATCAGATCAGACTGCTAAAGACTAAAATTCAAACATGTGAAGACTGAAATATCCTAAGAAGTTATTTGGGTTTCCCGGATCTGACGGAAGATCAGAAATCAGTCAGACCTCTCCATCCTGCTCCTTCCCTTTTTTCTGGCTCTCAGTGGTACCTGAAGCTTCCAGCTGGACCCAACTCAAAACTTCCACAGCGCCCCCATCTCCTTGCTGCCTTCATTCTGTTTGCCTATGTGTTCTCCCTGTTCCAGGGCATAACTGCTCTTTCCTAGAGGATTGTCCACATCTTCTTATGGAACTAGCTGAGCCTGAAGTGACTCCAGACCGTGAAGATTTCAAATCCACAGGAAGCCACTAGCCCTAATCATGAGAAGCCCTTGCTTTCAAAGACGTGTTTAAACCCCAGACTTCTTAAGCATTCTGCATCTTAGAGCATCAAGAGCCAAAACTACTTCATCTTTCTCAGCATCTGTACTCCTCAACACATTCCATGATTTTTTAAATAATATGTCAAAGTATGCTGTGCATGGCCTGAAGCTATATAGCTATACAATTGTTTAAGCAGCCTGTGTACACTTCCATAGTTGAAAAGAAAAGCTAGGATTATTATAAACTAGACCTTGGCATACGATGATCATCCTCTGACTTCTAAATGGCAGTTTTGGAGTCTGTCTGTTTATTAATTTCTTAACGCAGGAAATTTAATGGACATATTTAAGGCTGAAATACTGGCTTTTCCATCCGTCTTTTTGGTTATTGAGGCTTATGTCTTCAAACTCAGAGTTTTCACAGATGTCTTCATTAATGAAAAAAGGAGCAAGGGAAATTAGCTCAGATTAAGCTAGTTTATGCCAAATGTGCCTGGACCCACCATCCCTCCTCATATCCTAATGCCAGGGGTAATGGGCTGAGTGAGGTGGGTCAGGCATGCAGCCCAAGAAACCAGTTGGTGTCAGCTCAGGCTTCAGAAGTCCTGGGGGATGGGCGGGGGGGGGGCTGCCCAAGACTCAACCCCAGCCTAGCAGCTGTCTAGGAGCAGAAGTCTGACTGGAAGCCAGGGGATGTGTGAAGCCATCTGCACGACACTCTCAGAGGGAATATGACTTTGGAATTAAAGTATTTTCAGCCAATCTTGGAAGTTAAAAGTGTTCATTTTAATAGGTAAAGACTAAAGAGTTGGGAATTTGGAGTCAGAAATTCTAGATTTCAGTCCCACTTTTGAAGTGTGTTACCAATGGTCTCTATTGTCTATTTGGCAAAAGGAAAAGATAATGCCTTCTTGATTTTGTCTTAACCATGGGTTCTAGAGTGGGCACATTGTGCATGGGAAATGTGTATGGTTTGAGGTCTGATGGCTGTTTATATAACTTTAGTATAATGTATAAGGAGAAGGCAAGAAACTGCTATGGGTTGAGAGGGGAGGGCTTTCCTATGTAGCAGAGGAAAGGTTTCCTAGAGAAGGCAGTATTTGAAAGGGACTTGAATTAAGTAGAATTTTGTTCATTTGTGTTTTTTATAAGTCAAAATATTGTGAGTTAATAACAATATAGACACTAAATAAGCCAATTCAATGGACAGGTACTGCAAGAACCATCCCGGGGCTGAAAGGTGAGTCTTACAGGATTTACGTGGTAGCAGATACCATTGCTTCACTCGGTTTTACCTGAAGATGTGGACTTTCTGCCTCTAGAGTCTTTGCTGTGGCTCCCTTCACCTCATTCAGCTCACTTAAAAAATGATGGGAAACATTAGATTAAAACATCTTTGCAGATATTTAGTTATGAATACAAAATCAAAACCCACAAGCTGATGTTTCGTTCCAATTTTTGCTGCTGTTTTGGGTTTGTAAAAATGTAATTTGAGGGCTTGGGGAGATTTCTCTGCTGTTCAAGGTGCTTGCTTGTAAAGCCTACTGGCCTGGGTTTGATTTCCCAGTATCCATGTAAAACCAGATGCACCGAGTGTTGTCTGTGTCCGAAGTTCATATGCAGAGGCAAAAGGTCCTGGCACAACCATACCCACTCTCTCTGTCCCTCTGTCTTTGTGTTTCTCTTTCTCTGCTTGAAAATAAGTAAACGAAAATATTTAAAATATTATTTAATTTTGTGGGCAGGGAATGGCAGTTTGGAAAAAAAACAGTTGGTCTCGGAGATCAAAAGTCTAAGAAAATAAAAGCAGGCAGCTCTGTTTGGTAAGCCATCTTTTCCTTCCAAGGTGCCGTGGTGACTCTGAAGAGTAGAGGAAGCAGGAGGGAAGAAGGCATTGTGGGAAAGAATTTCTCTTGAAATAATCTGTTGGTTTTCAGCAAGGTCAAAAGTCCGAGAGCTAGCTCCACAGTGCCTTGGGGAGTGGGGCTAAGGAAGGTGACTTGGCAGGTCAGCGATTTCTGACACTGATTCAAATTCTAGCCTTGGGGGGGGGATTATTTGATGAGAGCAGTGGAAGAGGTGGCATGAATAGATGACATTTAACATTGGTAGAAGACAGGCGGCAGTGTGCAGGCGGATCCATGGCAGGCAAGTCCAGACCAAACAGAGTTGCCTTTAATTGTCTGCATATGGATGTCCCACTTCCTGAAACTTTTACAAATCCATGGTTGACACTTCTGCTGTGCACACTTCATTTTCCTCTCATTCTCAGTGCACATTTTGAGGGTCCAAAATCAGTCAAGAGCTATATAGCAAGGCAAACCGATTGAAAATGTAAACTTTTCAGATAAGTAGAAAACAACCAGAAAGTGAAGAATTCTATGATTTTCCCAAGCACCAATTTAAAGGGTCTTTTGACTTTTGTTTGTTTTGGGGAATGGAACTAACATTCATTGAATGCTTTATAAATGGCTATGCACAATGAGTCAAAATAAGCAAAAATTGACTGGACATTTTGCTACCCCCAACCCAGATGCGAATCGTTTGCGTTTTCTCACTAATTAAATGCATTTTTCCGAGCACGACAATGCCAAACAAAAAGCATGGTTTTGATGACAAGAGCTTTTTTTTTTTTTTTTTTGGAAAATGTCACCTTGACCATTTGGGGTTTCATTTCATTTTTTTACAAGTCAGGATAATATGAGTGAGGAACAGTATAAACACTAAACGGGCAAATTTCTAAACTCAAACATGAGAACTGTTTTTTAAACAATAAGAAAACTTTGGCATCACATTCTAGCCTGTTGAAAACATAGTAGGTGAGCCAGTCCGTCGCAGGTACTTTTAAAGACTGCACAAGGACCCTTCTCCAAGCCTCCTCTCCTAGCCTCTTAAGGTGACCTCTCCATGTTCAGGGATGCGCTGAGACTTGTGTAAAACTCTCCTTTCATTTCTGTCTTCAGCCTGCAGGGATCTTTCATTTTTGCATTACAGGCACAAAGATGCAGAATGTGGGCACGAGCCAGTCTGCTTTCCTATGTTTTGTTTATTTGGCGAAGTTGCTCTTAGAGCCTTACTTTCCCTTTTTTCTAAAAGGGAGATTATCCTCCCTCTTTTAATAGTATTTCCATGAACATTAAATAATATAATGAGTGTGCCTGGCATGTAGTGAATCCTTGTCAAATGAAAGTTACTTTATAAGTACTTGGAACTCATTTTATAACTGAACAGACACTGTGGAGACCTTTATCCCTCAGCCATAAAAAACTATGCAGATATTTCCTTGAAATATTTGTAAACATCTGGAAACAATTTAGTCTGAGGACACTTTAGGTAACTAAAGGGACTCATTCTCAAAATGAATTATATAGTCTCAGGAGACTCTGAGGTCAAAGAGCAAGTGACCAAATATGTCTACTCAATCCAAAAGACCATTGTGGAAGGAGACAGTACAAAAGGGAAGGAAACTGACAAGGACCAGTAGAAATAGATTTTGCTGAAAGCAAAGCCCCAAGAGGAGTCTGATGAGAAGAGGCAGTTGCCCAGTGTGTAACTTAACAATCAAAGCATCCGTGGGGGTATGTGTCTCTTCACTCGTGTGACCTCTGATTCAGTGTAATACTTCTCAAAATTGTTTTATTTTTCTATTAATCCAGACATCTTGGGAGAGAAAACTTATCTTTGAGCTTCCTATGGACCTAGAAGCAACATAAAAGAGGAAGTTAAGGAGACATTAACGTTGGTTAGAAAAGTGTCCCTTTCATAGTGCTAGCATTTGCTTCTGGCATTGGACGGTGAGGGGCAGCAAACTAAGGCATTTGATTTTTTTCTATTTTTCTTTAAAAATTTGCTATTTAATCAACCCATTTTAAAAAAGCAATAGAATGTTTTATACTTACTCTTAAAGAAAGTATTAAGTCAGGTATTTCCAGTGATTTCTAACTTTCATTTTTTTCTTGAAAAGTAATTCATAATCCATGCTTATTTACCTAAAACTTTGTATTTAAAAATTTAATTTACCAGCAAAATGTTATTTTTAAAAAAGTGGGAACTACTTATATGACCTTATAGCATCAAAACACTAAAATGACTTTATTCTCTTCTCTGTATGGTTCCAATTTTAGTGTATGTGCTGCCAAAGCGAGCACATAGGATGACTTTATTCTCAAAATAAAACAAATGAGTGGAGCTGGAGAGATGACTCAGCGGTTAAGTCACTTGCCTCCAGTGCCTAAGGCCCTGGGTTCAATTCCCCACTACTCACACATGCCAGACCCACAAGGTGGTGGCCCTGACATTCTCATTCTCACTCTCTCTCTCTCTCTCTCTCTCTCTCTCTCTCTCTCTCTCTCTCTCTCATCTGTATCTCTGCTTGAAAATGAATAAATCAAATATTAAAAAAAACAAATGAGTATCTAATTTTTGCTATCTGTACTTTTTCTTCCATTTTTTTGTCTGAATTCTCTGAGAATTGCTGATGGAGACAATTTTTGGGTTTCTATATTTATACAATTTTACTAATGCAATGACAAGTGACCTTCATTTCTTTCTTATATTATTAAAATTATTAAAATGTTCATTTTCTATACAAAAAAACTTCAAGAAATTTTGTTTACTTTCGTTCTATGGAGCCTTGTCAGTTCATAGAACATGGCTGGGACACATTAAAGAGCTGAACAAGCCACTGCTAGTGAAAATGGTACTATCAGTGGACAATCTTGAGTGTATGTAGTGCAAATCACAAATACAGTGTACTTAGTAGAAAAGGTTTTAAAACATGGAATCTGCGGGGCAAGCAATCCATGGGCTGAAAAGATGGAGAGCGTACTGTGAATTGATAAAGACTTACATTTTATCTTATTTTGACCACATATCTATGTCAAGAAACACGTGACTTTTCAAATACATTCAATGTATTGTTCCAGTATCAAAATAGTTATCACTTGAATAAAACCAAGGGCATGTTAGTACATGCCTGTAATCCCTGCCCTTGGAAAGTGGAGGCAGACGGATCCGGAGTTTAAGGTCATCCTTTGTTATATAGTTAGTGTGGGTCCAACATGAGACAAATTATACATTAAAAAAAATCACCCTGCCACACAATCAAAAATAAAAAAAAAAAAGAAAGAAAAAAAATCACTTTAATTTTCTTTGGTCTTTTTCATGCTTTTGGGCAGCAGGTGGCGATAAGGGGAGCATTGTGGGGCACACCTGGCATGGAGATTAGATTATGCCAATGTTAAGGAGTACATGGAGACCTGGTGAGCAAACCAATCAGGAGAGAGAGAGAGAGAGAGAGAGAGAGAGAGAGAGAGAGAGAGAGAGAGAGAGAGAGAGAGAGAGAGAGAGAAGAGAGAGAGAGAGAGAGAGAGAGAGAGAGAGAGAGAGAGAGAGAGAGAGAGAGAGAGAGAGAGAGAGAGAACAGAGACAGAGAGAAAGAGGGAGAGAGAGAGAGAGAGAGAGAGAGAAAACAATATGAAGATTTCCTTACATTTTGACTAAGAAATAGGAGGTTGGCATGCCTCACTTTTCTCACCAGATTCCATGCAGCAAGTCATTGGAAATCCAGGAGCTACTAGGGCTCTAGGTTGTTTTGAGAGCCATTTTCATTAGCACTTCATTATATATCTTTTGGCTCCTCCTCTCTGTCATTCACTCAATAGTTACTGTGGCCCCACCCACCAAAACACACATTAGTAATATTACACCGATGATTCTCATCAGCATTCATAGTTTGATGGAATTAGCCACATGCTGTGGGTTTCAGATGGAGCAAAGTCAAGGTAGAGGTGTACAAGGATGGGTTGTCAGTCTAATGGGCAGAGGAAGTTTGTGAACGATAGGAACCTTAAGCTGACCACTGGAAAATGAGTACATGCTC
The DNA here is from genome assembly GCA_004024765.1 of Zapus hudsonius. Taxonomy (NCBI): domain Eukaryota; kingdom Metazoa; phylum Chordata; class Mammalia; order Rodentia; family Dipodidae; genus Zapus; species Zapus hudsonius. The sequence goes on from PVHP010000639.1 coordinate 66,314, forward strand.
ATCACTTAAACTGGGGGAGGGAAATTATTATATCATTTTGTCTCTGTGACAATACAGACATGTGTGCTGTATTATAACATGGGCAGGCTGGGTCTTAGTCATTCTCATATGGACAAATGGAAGTTATAATTAATAGCATGACTCTTGTTTGAAACAGGGTCTCACTTTATAGCTCAGGCTGACCCCAAGCTCATATTGATCCTTCTGCCTCAACCTCCCAAGTTCTTGGGTTATAGGGGTGTGCCACCATACCCATGAATAGTATAATTTTTGAATGTGGAAATGTGAGAAAATGCATACTTATGAAAAAGTTTCCCACTTCTCTTCATACAAGAGTTTGTGTGACACATGCAATTGTAATATAAATCAGGCTTTAAATGTTGAAGTGTTTTTATTGGGTCAGAATAGAATAAATATGGGAAACATAGACTACATGCCAGAAAGATGCTGGAAGTGTGACTCTGGGAAGAAAGTGAATACAATAAAATTTGGAAGCTATTCAAAAAAGATAGAGATGTTAGAAAATGTAAGAGATTGGGGGAGGGACAGGAAAGTAGCTTGATTCAGGCATTGGCACGGACCAGAGCATTGATTATTTGTGGTCCGTTAGGAATGGCTTGATTGCAAAAGGGACTTGGTAAAGTTCTCGAATAGATAGTGGTGTGAATATGGGATGAGGGGCCGTGGAGAGAGCAGGGTAAGGCTCTCAGGAGAAGTTCGTATTTCATTCACCACTGGTTTTCCAACACTATTCCCAGAACTGGAAGCTTGTTGCTCAGAAAGCATTTATTGAATGAATACATAAAGTGCAGAAGATGGGTTGGGTACCAGCAACCAAATAAATATTGGGTGAAAAATGCTTATTAGTAGCCTATGAGTGAAATACAGTGTTCGTTAGAGACTGTTGATAGGTAAACCTAAATGAGAGCGATCTGCATTCATAGGATTGCTACTAAAATGAATTCTGACATAGCTGATTTTTTTTTTCTTTTCTCTCCGTACCTCCCTCCCTGTCTCAATAAATAAGGTCAATACATTTGGTGAGATAACCCTTCTGGAGTCACTGTTGAATTTCATTTTAGAATGTGGCTAACTTTCTTTTGTAAAGAATCACCTTACATTATCAAAACATTGTTAGGTGTATTTGAAGATCAATATTGAAGCTGTATTTTATTTCAGACTGGTAGAGTCTCCTATTATTTAAGAATTTAATACATTGTAGTGACACAACTTTTTCATCAAGGAGGGATAATCTATGACAAATATTGAGGATTAAAATGGGTTCAGTGGAAAACCATTTTAGAAATAAGTAAAAGAAACTCTTTGGTAACTCTCCTCTTTCTTTCTCTCCCCCAATCTCTCTCTGTCTCTGTCTCTCTCTGTCTCTGTCTCTCTCTCTCACACACACACATACACACACACCACTTGTACATTTTTCTGGGACTAGGAGTTTTGGAATTTTTATATCATCAAAAACACTTACCTTCTGCAGAAAGTCCTTGACCCAGAGGTACCTTGGGAAACTTTAGAAGCTGGCCTAATCTCTCATATATATATATATATATATATATATATATATATATATATATATATATATATATCAGCAAATTTTGACAGGCTTATTGCTTTTCATCATTAAGTGATCCTGGAACCTCTCCTAAATAGTCAGGCATGTTAACACCAGCGTCCTGATCCAGTTCCAACCCAACCTTCCATTTATTCCATTTAGGCTAGTCCTAGCATTTACCCCCCACTCCTTCTGTGGCCTAAGCCATTTCACGAGACTGCTCTGTGTGCTGTTAATATTCATAGTATTCTCAGGAGACAGAAGCTACAGGACACTAAATACCATGGTTTTGTTGTTACTACTAATCATTGGGTTCTGCCTCAATGGAATGAAGGCAAGATGAATAAGCATTGATAAATGACTTACAAAATACAAAATACTGTAGAAAGATTCAAAATACATTGTATGGATTGTAGTCAGCATGCAAATATGATTAGAAAGGTTGAATCAGAAGACAAGTAAGTAGTGAAATCTGGCGTGGGTCAGTGTGACCAAACTTACTGGGATGTAATTTCCTGCATGTACCAATCTCAGAAAGAGGCTTTCGGGAGACAGGATATTTGACATGGCAGTGCCAGCTTGCTTATGAAGGGTTCTAGAAAAAAAATAACACTTGGCTTTCATGCTAGGCTGGGATCCTATTCTTCCTATTACCAACTTCCACTAAATTCAATCATCACCATTATAAAATGTCAAAATACGTGTTATTAGGTAACCTGCTCAGCCAGCCTCTTAAAAGAAAAGAAAAAATTATGAATAAGAGATTGCATAGTATGAATAATATTAGGTAAGGTGGATAATAGGGTTGCTATGATAACTTATTCCTTGCAGTTTCTTCAGAAATTTAATCAATCAGGCCAAATTTATGGGATGAGATGGGGGACAGGGAAACAGTCTCTGAGAATCTGCTGTGAGTGGGAACAGGTGAGATGTAGTAAGATGGCAATGTGTCCTCGCAGGGAAAAACTCAGGTGAGTATTATGCCTACGAAGTCAAATGGCTGGGGACAGACAGTACTTCCATCTTATTCCTACATATTTGGTTCCCAATTTTCATGTTTCCTGCCTGTGATAATTGGGAGCACTCTCTTTCACCATATAGAGATTCCATAAAACAAATAGAATTTTACTTTTCTGAAGCCTTTTGTCATTTTTCTGGAGGACTGCTATTGCCCAGAAGGACTTTGTTGCTGTCTACTTTAGTTTTCAGGTGCTAGTGTGGCCAAAACCCAGGTGCAGTACATCCATATTTCGACAGGATACGTTCTCATTTTCTCATTTGAATTTGTTATAATACCTGCCAATGCACAAAGTGCAGGAGACAGGTTGGGTCAATTCTTACATGAATTTAGGAAAAACTTGTAATTTACACAATCTGTGAATTCAGAGTTGAAAAAGAACTTGTAAGTAACCTAGCCAAACCTATTCTGGGAGCTAAAATTCCTTCCTTAGTGTTCCTGGCAGACATAATCTAACCTTGCTCAAATATTTTCACAGTCAAAGAGTGTAATATCTCACAGAAAAGATCTTCCCTTTATAATTATTGCTATAAAATTATACGAGAAATCTATATATGTGCATGCAAAATCTATATGCCCAACTAGGAAGGCATATTCCTTACATAACTGTGGTTTTTGTTCACATCATAGCCACAAGGTCTGAGAAATATGGTCATCCATATGGGGAAAATAAGACAGAAGTGAGAGAGTGCTTAAGCCCTGGGAAATGTGCCCACAGCATTTATTGCTGTTTCAAGAGAGCCTATTTATGCTTTTAGTACTAGGCACATCTTTTTATTGATTCAGGACGTCTACCATTTTACAATGAAAGCAGATTGTAAATAAAACTTTACTGATTTTCTTTTTTTCCCTTTTCCTGTAGTCACCAAATGCTTTCAGCCACCAGAGTCTAATGAGGAACAGCTGTGCTCGAAGGGCTTCTACAAATAAAAATCAAAAGTGCGATAGCATCTGAGGATTCTGCTGTTGTTATTAGAATAACAGTAGACTTAGGAATTAAGAGGGGGCAAAAGGCATCAGTTCTTCTAATTTGTCATTTAGGTGTCTCATGAAGTGAGCTAGGAAACCAGCAACACCTGGCAAAGATGCCAAATGCCAAAATGATCTTTTACTTGTAGCTGCAAGAACTTGCAGGGCTGGAGTTTCTCTCTCCAGCGATGTCCACAGAATGTCCTTGGAAGCATGGGATGCAAGATATGTGATATTAGTATGGCTAAAAGCAGAAACTTCATCCACGGACTGTTAGAATGACAAGGATCTAGAGAAGCTGCCCTTCCGTGCCTCTCATTTATAAAAGGAAACTGATGTGGTTTGTACAGTGAGCTTGCTAGGGACAGAACTATTCTGCTAATGACTTCCCCATAGCTCTGTTAGGGCTGCAGACACTGAAAATAGGATGTCATACCATCGACATGACATACCTGAATGTTCCATCAGATGCTCCTTTTGCTCTCATTTTAGCAAACCCCTAATAAAATATGGCCAAGGTTCAATGTCAGCTCTGGTAGACTTGGTAGTAAGTACAAGAATCCTGGGGTGGACAGTTCATTTTTTTGAGTGTTGGAGATATGTGAAATTTTCTGAACCAGTTAAAAAAGGAAAGTGTTTACTGCTTTAGAATCAGGACCAAAAGCCTTTATGTAGAGATCACTGAGATCTTGTTCATAGCAGCTCCTAGTTAATTATATTTCCTGTCAATATGTCTCCAGCCAACAAGAAGTCCGTAAGACGTATGCGCTCTCATAGGCATTCCCTTATGTGATAAATATGATCTTACATCCTTTGCCAAACTACACTGACCTCTACCTTCTCTTCATTTTCCTTGGATAATTTTTTTTCTTTATTCTCTAGAAGCTTTGCTGGAATTTCAGCTAAAGTCAAAGTACCTCTCTAAAGCAATTTTAGATGATTTATTTTGGTGGGCAGGGATATCCTAGACATCTTAGTGTGGAGAAATGAAACATAAACAAACCTCACTCTATGCTTCAACACAGAGCCTTTTACCTTCCTATTTGTAGTGGTCACATGTCCAAAGACCAATACAGAAAGAGGGACAGAGAGGGCCCGCAAGGACCTCAACCTGCACTGGCCATTCATTCAAGGTGCGAGGCGGAAAGAAGCAAAGGAGTATGACAGGGTTACATGGAGGAAGAGGAGCCAGATAAGCTAGTCTTGGCCATCGGGAACCTCCACATGCATCACGCTCACACTTCATAAACAATGGTAAATATGCTCGAAGCCATGACCAGCAAGGGCATTCTGTATTAGAGGAAGAGAGGCAGCCATGGGTCTTCATTTCATATATTCTACTTTACATTGGCTGTTCCCTAGTGTGCACTTCTTGGAGAGGAATGTACTGCAGTATTCCAATAGTTATGAAAAGATAACATAAGGTGCAGCTGGTGGTCTAGAAGGGATGTGGTTAAGATTTGCCAAGCTATTTAAAGTCATTTATAAGTAAAAATACCTCACCCCATGATTCGTACGAATCCAATTTTCCAGTTAAGAAAAAAGCAATGAACATATTTTGCCATTTGTGCTAGAGATTAGTGTCCCTTCATTTATATGCAAATTACTCTAAGAAACTAGGAAAAAACCTATAAAATTTTAAACTATTCCACACCAGGGACTTACACTAAGAGTCTTTGTCAAATAAAATGAGGTCTCACAGATCTGCTTTGAGCTACTCTGCCTCTAAGCACAACCTCTCAGAGGAAGGAAACAGTAAAGTTCTCACAGAGAGAGAAAACGTTTACCACTCAGTAAAATATCCTTGGGCCTTGCTGTATGAAAGCCTTAATTTAGCTCGGCTCACTACTTCACGAGTTAATTTAGAGTGCCAATAAAAGGAGATTATTTTTGGACTGCGAATCTGCCTGGCACATTCTTTGAACTTAATGGAACTAAATAAAGCCATGCAAACTCCCCAGATATTTGGAGAAGGTCATCCACATACGATAGCCCTGTGATAATTTTGATCAACATAGCAGGACGAATGTGAGAGGGCATGATTAGAGGTCGCAGACATGACTCTATCACTGCTGAAACACACACTAACTAGAAGAGATATGGAAATGTGAAGGGACCATTAGAGAACATGGGGGCAACCACACCGAAAACAAGGGGGAGCGGGAAGCTAAGAGGGGTGAGGCAACCCTGAAGCTAGGTCAGATCTGCCTTCACTTAGGCTGTGAGCAGGTTCCCACCTCCATACCTTCAGACCTCAATCACTTTGCTGAAAAGCGGGAAGAGTTATCTTCTTGAGGGCTATGGGTGTGTATAAACTTATTGGCATGTATGCAAAAACTTATTCATAGCCATCTTAGAGCTTAGGTCGGGTTGCCTATATACACCTTTTCTTGTTTCTTCTAAAATTATATAAGACAAGCTAATCATAGAAAATTAGAGATGTTAGAAAATCATTGTAGCAATAAAAGGTGAATACTTTTTTTAACATTTTGATTTATTTCCTTCTCTTCTAGATAGAGTTAAGAATATGTGATAGATGTAACTGCTCTCATTAGTTCTCACAGTGTTCTTTTGCTGTGTTAAAAGTTATTACAGGGCCTGGAGATGGCTCAGCAGTTAAAGATGCTTGCTTGCTGATGGCCTGGGTTCAGTTCCCCAGTGCCCATGTAACACCAGATGCACAAGGTGGCACATGCAATCCTTACTCTTCTGAGAGATACTTCAGGACCATCTAACTTACCTGTCAACAAGTGTCAGAAATATTGATAATGACCACCACTTTTTAGGAGAGTTGAAGCTAAAAAAGAATATATATCTATTTCATGAGAGAAATCTCTATATAGCCACTTGAGGAAAGAATATTGTTAAAAAAAAAAGACAGGAAAACAAAGCATCCATTTGTTTTTCTGCTGGGAAGGAATGAGGTTATTTAAAGAGGGGCTAATGCCTCCTGCTATGTCAGAAGGCCCCTCCCGAGGGTGGATAGCCTATTCAAGGACTGAGATGTTGGAGGTCAATCACAGTAGAGACCTTTTGCTTGTTAAAACCCACCATTTCCTATGATCACGCTGCCTCTTGAAGCACTAGTGAGTCACACCTTTTTATTTCATTGCTTTCAGAAATGGATCTTGTAACTTTCATTTTCATCAACAGAATAAATTCCATGGGGAACTGGACTGAGGTTGCTCCTGATTTGATTTGGCCCATGGGTCTTGGGTCATATTCTTCTGTACAGGGAGAAGTCACATATTTCTATAGGAAGCTTGCTCACCCCTAGCCTCAGCTAGCTAAGGGAGAGAGAGAGAGAGAGAGAGAGAGAGAGAGAGAGAGAGAGAGAGAGAGAGAGAGAGAGAGAGAGAGAGAGAGAAACACTAGTCATTTCCAGCTGTAGGGAAGGGTGGAGTGGAAGGGCAGGGGGTCTCTGGAGAAGGATCCCTTGGATCATAAGTCTCCAGTCCCCCCTTCAGCTTGGCCTGGGCTTCCATTACTGTTGTGAGCCTGTGTGCAGTGGTGATGGCCTATAATCCTTTGTCAGGGTAATTGACGGTGAAGTCTACACTTTTGCAGCTAATGATAAATAGGGCTTTTAAAGGTTGTAATTTCTTGTTTAACCAATGCCAGTTGCGAATACTTTGTGCTGAGAAATAATTGCTCTCTGCCAAATAAAATACAGTGGAAGTCTGTGGTGTGTTTTTCAGCTTATTGTTAGCCGCAGCTTGCCTGACAGAGCACTTTCTATGCAGGAGATAAATGCCAGGCAGTCTAGCTGCCAATTTCAGTACAGAAAGGACTTTTCTTGTGGGGGAAAAGACATTTTTGTTTTTCCAGAAAACATTAATAATTTTTTTCGCTTCATATTTTTATTCCTTAACAAAACCCTTTCAGAGTAGTAAATGTTTGAGTTCCTTGAAAGGAGGGTTCTTTTGAGTTTTTAAATGTGTGTTCTATGTTCTCATTCAGAAGTTCCGAATTGCACACCCTCTCCAGATAAGTGTCAGGAAGGTGACTCCCCAGTCAGCTCACTGATAAATGCGTTATGCAGAGCAGGATTTGGAAAGACATTCCTTCGGGGTCTGCCCACCTCTATAGGGAAGAGGGAATGTGACAGTAAAAGAAGCCTAGAGAATAAGGAGGAGAGGTGCCATTCCTTTGGCTCAAGAGGCCACAAATCGATATTTCTACTTGTAAAAATAAAAGCAAAGCAAACCCCACAACACACTGAGAAGTGCCAGTGCGCTGTGTGGATACTGGTGTCTATAATGATATTTGAAAGTCTGTGGAGTTAGCAGCTTTATAACATCCTATGGTCCGTTTTGTAAAGGAAATTAATTGCTGTATCTGGCTTTGTGCTTCTGAAAATTATTTTTTTATGAATCTGTTTGCTTAAATTGAGGCTTTCCAGGAGCCAGCAAAGTTCACTAGGTCTGAGATGAAATCTTAGAGGGTAGAAGCCCTTTCAGCTGGTTGAGAACCCCCGATGAACTGTGTGATGAGGGGAGCATGGACAGTTAGAATATGTATTTGGACCCCTTCTCCATCATAACAAGTCCTATGCCCTTTGAGTCCTGGATTCATACTTTGTGTTTTGTTTTAGTAACTTGGATGTAGATATGTTTTATAGATTAAAAGAATTAGATTTCAGAACAGATTTAGACAAGGGAGAACAAGGGAGACAAGGGGCAGAGGCCTGGTAGCAGGGTTAGAAGTCAGAGAAGCCTATCTATACTGGTCATGAAAAGTAGCAGACTAGCCCACATGATTACTACAGAACGTCTTTTGAATCTCTGAACATAGATGTGTGACTCATGCTCAGCCAAACTCAACCATCACAGCAATGACCAAGATTGCCGTCAGAAAGACAAAAACACTCCCTCGGGAAACCCAATACTGACATCCCTGCACTGGAGTCCACACAGGCTATAGCTCATTGTAAAAGGCCTCCATCATCTGACCCTGACTTCCCTATCACAGTTTCATTTTTCTTCTCTCAAAGTTCCCAGATACTCAATGGGTACGAGACAGGAGAGACAGGAGAGTCATGATCCTGTCACTATTCTTGAAAAGTCTCTGCACCTATAATTAGAATAATGATACCTTGTTTAAGGCTGTTGTGAGAAATGGATGAGGCAAAAACCCAGTTTAGAAATAAGTCAAACTTTTTATATCATCCTATTCTGCTCACTATAAATATATTTTTCCACTAATGCATGTATACATATACACTCATATACATGTATATAATGTATAAATTATAAATGTATAAAATGTAGTTCTATTAATTCCTCATATTCTTGGATTCTTTTCTCATATTTAAGCTCATCTATCAAATCCCATTACCACTTATACACAGAGTATATATGCTTTACTATCTTACTGAACTTTACAGCACACATCTCTAGTATTTTGCTTAATTTTAGAGCATATATGTTCTAGTATTTTACTTAACTTTGGAATATATATGCTCTAGTATTTTACTTAACTCATTTATTTTTTATTTTTTATTTTAAACACACTTTTTGAAATTATTTGCTGATGCTCCTATTTTTTTCTCAGTTGTGAACTTCTGGGAGTGGTGATTGACATTTCATAACTACCAGCTGTTCATTAAGCACAAGATGCATCAATTAGAATGAAAACACACGATAAGAACTCTAAATTGTGGGGGATTTTTTAATGTCTTAATTAGAATTTCATGGCTCAGTTTTATCGATAGGCCTCTGATCTCTATTCAAGTCAACTGCTTTGCTTGGTTTTTTAAGAGTTGCAATTTTAGAAGTTCATAAAATTTCTTTTCTAAAACAGTTGAGAAGTAAAAGAACATTGAAGAGCTGAGTAAGAGGTAGACATGTCAGACTCCTCTCCACGTGCAGTTATAGTTGGGGGGCATCACAAGCATGCACCACCATACACAGCTTCTCCCATTTTCTAATGATTCTTGCCAGTGAAACTTCAAGATCACTGGTTTTTGAATGTCAAGTACAGTAAAACATTTCAGAATTTGGAATCTGTAGCCAAATGAACAGTGTTAGCCACTTGTACTTGGCCTGTATGGATGCTCAACACCCTCAGCTTCGGTTTCATAATCTCAGAGTAGGTAGCAGACATATGACCTCCTACTATGGTGAAATACGAAATATAGCATGTGGGCTGGAGAGATGGCTCAGCAGTTGAGGTGCTTGCCTGCAAAACCTAACAACCCGGGTTCGATTCCCCGGTGTCACATAAATCCAGATGCACAAAGTGGCGCTTGCATCTGAAGTTCGTTTGCAATGGCTAGAGACTCTGGCATGCCCATTCTCTCTTTGTCTCTCTTCTACCTCTCTCTGCTCGCAAATAAATAAATAAAAAACGAAATACAGCACATAAAGCATGTGAACAGTACTTAGCAAATTGTAAGTGCCCAGTACTTGTTTGTGATTAAGAAATATTTAAGTATTTACCTGGGAAATCCCATTCACCCATCATCACATTAGATCCTTGAATACATGTAAGATCGTTGCCTATATTGTCTCTGGGATCGGAGAGATGGCTCAGTCATTAAGGCACTTGCTTGCAAAACTTAATGACCCTGGCTCCATTCCCCAGCACCCACAAAAAGCTAGATGTAAAAAGTGACACATGCATCAGGATTTCTTTTGCAGCAGCTAAAGACCCTGACATGCTCCTTCTCTCTCTCTCTCTCTCTCTCTCTCTCTCTCTCTCTCTCTCTCTCTCTGCTTGCACATAAATAAAATGTTAAAAAATACCATCTAGTTTGTTATAATAATGTCATATATGTGTGTATGTGTTTTAGAACACTTAAAACATCTCAAAAATAACCTTTCAAGACATTTCTTATTTCTGTTTTCTTCATTTTGTTAGTTGTGGAAGGCAGTGAGTAACAGTAGTCAGTTCTGGTCTCAGGACTCTAGTTTTCTTTTAGTATCATTTCCAGTCCATTGAGCAGTTCACAGCTAGCTGAGATTAGAATACACAAAAACCAAAAAGATAATATGAAAATGCACAACAATGTGATAAATTATTTGAACCAAATGCTAGTTCCCAGTTAAGAAAGAAGAATAATTACTGTCATCTTAAGAAGCTGGGAAAGGAAAATAGAAATCTGAATTAAAAGGTGTAAATAATAAACCTACTCACTGATTTTTTTAAAAAAAATAACACTAAACACTATCTTCCCCAGCATACTAATTAGACAAATTATTATTTTATAAGCTGTGCTAAAATATATTAAATAGGACTTTCGGTTAAAATTGTATTAGGTATTCTTTTGTTATGCCGGAGGAATTGGGAATATAAATGAAATAACATATGTGAGGTGTTTTATGATCTTTGGAAGAAAGGCACTATAGAAATGTAACCTGTCAACCTTGAGAGGTTGTGAACACAATTCCATTATGCCTCTCTGATGGAATTCTGATTTTCCCAACTGCACAGACAATAAAATGAGGAACCTAGATTCTTATTCATTTTTCTGAGATCAGAAAATCTCTAGGCTGTGGTTAACTTTTGGCTTGAAACCACAGAAAACACACTCTAAAATTCATCATACCCATCAGTGAAGCAGGATGCATAAGATATAATTGATTTACTGGCCATTGGTCACTGTAGTCATGATATAGGGCTGTCTTCAAACCTGCCTTCTCAGCTGCCATGTTATTAAAGAAATCTTGACAAGCAAGACATACATCCTCCCGTCTCCTTTCTTAGCCCCCCCTCCAGAATACGATAATCTCAGAGGAACTCACCTTCATGATAGTCTTTAGTGGAAAAAATAAATAAAACGGTAAATAGGGTTTCCCCAGTAAATTTGCACCCTGTTCATATTTCATAGCTATTTTTAAATCTTATCATACCCAGTTTGCAGAATAAATTGGTTTTTATGATCCTTGTCTTTTGGAGGACACATCAGACAGAATCGAACTAACAGGCCTATTTCTGTTGTTACTGGATGCTTCTTGCCATTATTTTTCCAGTCCTGACAAGAAGCTGTTTTTCTAGAGGGACGCATAAAACTTCCGTAGTGGCTTTGGTCTGGACTTTGAAACATACACTGTAAATGGTTCCAGTGGTGTGTATGTCACTTGGCTTCTAGTGGGATAGTCTTAATGTATAAAATCTTAAGTTTTAGTGGCTGAGTATCCTTAAGGACTCATTTTTAATGTTCTCCATTACTTCCCCATCTCCCCTCTTCCATGCTTGAATCGTACAGCAATTTAAGATCCTATCAATGTAGACTTGATTATGCCAACGAGTGCAACTTGGCAGGTGCTTTCATTTGGAACCTTACATACTCTGCTTTGGTTTATTTAAATTTCAAGCATCTGAAATATCTATTAAACTTTTCTCTTGTTTACAGCCGGCAGTGATATATGAGCCATTGCCTGGAAACTCCAACCAGAAACTAATATGTCAAAGTGAGTTACCAGATAGAGTCGGTACCTGACTAGGTCATCCAACAGGTCTCAGTAGCTTTGTGGGCTGTGCATAGGGCCCAGACAAAGCCATCTTTCACAGTGCCGCAGGCTGGTTCTTTCTACTATGAGCAGTTGGATCTGCTCTCAATTCTCATGTTTATAGTACTGCTGTTTCCAGTTCAGGTGAGGATTTTCTGAGCTGAGTTACACATAAGTATGTTACATGGATTCTTTTGCCATCCTCTCTCTCTCTCTCTCTCTCTCTCTCTCTCTCTCTCTCTCTCTCTCTCTCTCTCCCTCTCACTTTCTCACACTTTCTCCCCTCTTTTTGAGATAGGGTCTCACTCTAGTATGACCTGGAATCACCCCTCTCTTTATAGTTGTTCTTGGTTACCATATTATCTTTATAGGTTTTACGCACATTTGATGTATATGTCATATAGACTTGTAGTTATTACAAGCTAGGATCTACATAACAAAGAACATATGGCTTTAGTCTTTATTATATTGAGTCACTTCACTTAATAATAAAATTCCACTGTGTTTATGTATCACACTTAGCTCATTCACTCATCTCTCAATGGGCATCTAGGCTGATTCCAATTCTTAATGATTGTAAATCAAGCAGCTATAGAAAGCACAATGTGCTGTAGCAGAGCGTGGAGTCCTTAGGGAAAACTCCCCACAGGACCCAGCTATGCCACTCCTGAGCATGTACCCTGAGGACTTCACACTCTAGATTCCTCTTTGAAAACACAGATTTATCAGTTGGCCAAATACTTGAGATATTTATCGTTTAAAATTGGAAAATTATTAGAAATGACCTAATACCATTATTTTTTTGACAGCAGTATAAAGTGAACCCCTGATGGGTAAAGTTTGATTTTAAGATCACAAGACAGGAATGGGGAGGTGGCTCTTTGGTTAAAAGCACTTGCCACACAAGCGTGATGTGCATGCCTGTAACCCCAGCTGGGTGGGGACTAGAGACTGGAGACATCACCGGGCCTTCTGTGCCTGACAGAGGAGGAGGCCCATTCTCCTCGGCATTATCCGCATGTGCACATGGTATAGGCATCTGCACACACACACACACACACACACACACACACACACACACACACTCAAAAAATCACGTGACACTTTTAGGGCCAAGACAGTATAAGAGGTCAGGCTATCTAATTTCTGATTCATTTGGAGGCCCTACCCTCATTATATCGTGTTTTCTGCTGTAAATTTTCTTTCTTTTTAAAAATATTTTATTTATTTGGGAGAGAGAGAGAGGGAGAGAGGCAGAGAGAGAGAGAGAGAGAGAGAGAGAGAGAGAGAGAGAGAGAGAGAGAGAGAGAGAATGGGCACACCAGGGCCTCCAGCCACTAAACTCCAGACACATGTACCACCCTGTACATCTGGCTCCACGTAGGCACTGGGGAATCAAACTCGGGTCCTTCTGCTTTGCAGGAAAACACCTTAACTGCTAAACCATCTTTCCAGTCCTGCTGTAAATTTTCTATGAAAAAGGTTTAGCAATATTAGGTGTTTATATATATTATATTATATATTATATATATAAGTATGTATATAATATATATTATGGTTGTGTAAATCTGGTCTGGGGCTCTGCCTGATTAGAAGTAATTTTCATATTAAAAATGGGCTTTCTGGGCTGGGGAGATGGCTCAGCAGTTAACGTGCTTGCCTGGAAAGCCTAACAACTGGAGTTTGGTTCTCCAGTACCCATATAAAACCAGATGCACAAAGGGGCACATGTATCTGGAATTTGTTTGCAGAAGCTAGAGGCTCTGGTGCACCCATTCTCTGTCTGTCTGTCTTCTCTCTATCTGCTTGCAAGTATATATATATATATATATATATATATATATATATATATGTATCACACTTAGATCATTCACTCATCTCTCAATGGGCATATATATATATATGTATATATGTATATATATATAATTAGTGGGCTTTCTAATCAAGCAACTACTGAAATCCAGATTTCCTCTGTTTTTTAATTTTTTTTCAACTTTAAAAAACTTATTTTTTGACATTATTTTGTGTGTGGTATGTGTGTATGTGTGTGTGCTGTGTGCATACCCTGTGTGCACATGTGCAGAGTCCAGAGAAAGGCATCAGGTGTCTCCTCTATCACTCTTTGACCTTACTTCCCTGAAACGGTATGTTACTGAACCTGTAGCTCCTTGACTTTTGCTTTGACTGGCTGAACACTGAGCCTCAGTGATCCTCCTGCCTCTGTCTCCTTCAAGTGCCGGGAGTATAGCCATGCGCCATCACGATTGGGTTTTAACATGAGTGTTGGGGATCAAATTCAAGTCCTCAGGTTTATTCAGCAAGCACTTTTACCTGCTGAGTCATCTCTACAGCCCTCAACTTTAAAATTACTTTTAAGAAAGGACTTTGGTAGTCATATGTTGAATTCACTTGGGATGAGTGACCCAGGAAAGCTCAGTGCTATTTGGCCATAGGAAGGCTAAAACTAATAGTCTAAAGGAAAGAGTATCTTTCTAATCCTAGTCAAAGGAACTTTTCCTCTCAAGGGACATATGGCCACTTCTGATAGAAAGCTGAGTAGGAAAGTAACCCAATAGCAGAGAGTGAGAAGTCCTGTAGGGGTTTTGCAGAACACAACTCAATAGCAGGAAAGGAGATTTCTTCTTAAATACTATAACTTAATCTTTCTCTCTTTTTCTCTTTCTCTCTCTTTCTCTTCCTCTCTCCCTCTCCCTCTCCCTCTCCTCTCTCTCCAGGGTCTCATGTAGACCATGTTGACCTTAAACTTGCCAAGGATGACCTTGAATATCTGAACCTCCTGCCTCTACCCCCTTCAAGTACTAGGATAATAGGTGTGTAATGGAGACAGGCACAGAGGATACTCAGTCATTCCAAAGTAGAAACCCAGAGACTCTTAAGAGCTCAACACTAAAGCAGACTTAAATCTCACCTACCATGGCTCAGAAAGCTTTGTGGAAGAGGGGCAGAAAGATCTTAAGAGCCATTGTTGGGGGGGGATCCAGAGACATTGCCCCTCCCCCTCAAATAAAAACCTGTCTGCTGCTCCTACAACTTGTAGCCTTCCATACCATGGAGCATTCTGACCATCCCACTGAGGACAGGGAGGGGGGAAACAGTGATGCCTACATAAGACTTGTGCATGCAGTTTTAATTTATTAACAAAAAACTGTGTAAAGACCCAAGAATGAATGAATATATATATATATTCATCTTCACACAAACACACACACACGTGTGTGTGTGTGTGTGTGTGTGTGTGTGTGAGTGATATTGAAGGCACACTGGAAATAGAGGAAAGAATGTTCCAGGTGATCTCTTAAGTCATTGTCTAGATCTCTGGCATCCTTTTCTGGTTATCATTTTCTTTTCAATCAACAAAACCTTTTATTGTGCCTGGCCTCCACCCTGCCTTCTTCCTGTTGTGAGTTGAGCAGTGTGAAATCCTTCTGCCAGCTTTCAGATAATGGGATTTGGAAGTGGTGACCATGACATGAGTCACAGTGACACATAGATTACTCATAGCTTTCCACTCCAGGCAGACGGGCTCACCTGCTAACAAGACTTCTCAAGGCTGTTCAAAATCAGGACACATGATTCAGTGGAGTAAGATTATTCCACATGGATGTTTAGTTATTTTGCTTCAATTTAACTTTATTTTTCTCATATGTTTTTAGAGCATCAACTTTCTTACCAGTTAAAATAGTCACATATCCCTGGAGAAGAAATCACCATATAATTAAGGTTAGATGTGGTTGGCAGGCAGTAATGTTCCTGTATGTTGAGAATGAGTTAGCCAGACTTTTGCCCAAGCTTCATTGCCTGAGAAAGGGAACAGAAAATACAGTAAGTGGAGATGATTGAGGGGAAGAAAATACAACTGAAAGCTAAACATTTTCTTTCCTTCCTTCCTTCCTTCCTTCCTTCTTTCTCTTTCTTTCTTTCTTTCTTTCTTTCTTTCTCTTTCTTTCTTTTTTTGAAACAGAAATAATTGCACCAACTCAGGTCTTTTGAAACTGCCTTTGTCCTTTCAATGAACAAGATGGTCAATAATTTGGTTTCTCCATTGTCAAAGTCAAACATCTATACAGTGCTACAAAGATGTACAAAGTGCTACAAAGGCTGTGGTCTATACACTTTGTTCACTGCCTTAAAGAATTAGATTTTTTATGGGGAATGACTGTTAAGTGGTGATTCAAAGTCATGTATTTACTTTACATGCCGTATAGAGACCAGAGTAAACCTTAATCACTGGAGAATTTGCATGTTGAGATCTTTGTACAGACACTGATGCCTGAAGGAGCTGTCAGGTTTGGTGGCTTAAGTGTGAATTAGAATGTTCAGGATAGGCTTCATAACTAAGCACAGCTTAATGTATTGTTTTAGTTACTCGGGAAAAGTACCTGAATTATCAGTTACTATGGCTAGATATGACAGTATCCCAGTTAACAAATCAGACAAAGACCTTGCCCTCAAGAAGCTATAGTCTAGTGAGTAAGTAGTCAACATGTTACTGTATGGGTCATAAAGCAGGTTAACATGCTGGATGCAAGACGAAGGGAAGTGTACTTCTGCCAGGTATGGTTATGCACACCTTTAAACCCAGAGGCAGAGGTAGGAGGATCACTGTGAGTTTGAAGCCAGCAGGACGAGAGTGAGAACCTACACCAAAAAAAGAAAAAAAAAAAAAGGAGGGGCTATACCTCTGCTTGTTAGAGAAAGTTCCTGTAAACAGTTAATAGATGAGCTGAGTCTTGGAAGAGAAGTCGGTGGAAAAGCAAAAAGAGACAAGCTCAAAGACTGAACATGAAAAGCAAAGAAAGCAGGTTCTAGTCACATACACAGTCCAGCTAGAGTAGAGAAGTACCTACCAGTCCATCACTTAGATGGGCGCGGAGGTGCTGAGCTTCAAGCATCGCAAAAAGCTCATGCTATTATGCCTCTGACCTGGCACACTTTCGGTATTTCTCTGGCCCACTGCTGGCTCTGATGCCCACCAAGTTGACTGTAATGCATTTCCTCTCTTGTTACTTTTCTCTTGGAGTGTTTGTGATTTAGCCTCCCAAATCAATTATAAAAGAAATCCCATGGGAACATACTAAATGTCAGACATCTCTGGATTTTGACAACCATCTTGCCTGATTTATAGTGGGCCAGAAATAGATGTTTGGGGTAATCGTGAGAAGATGTGAAGGTGAAGATTGGTTTAAGCCACCGTTGTTGACACCAGGTTTGGAATTAGCATACAGTGGTTGATACAGACAATGCTCCCTGACCTATGGCTAGGACATCAAAGATGGTGGAGAAGATGAAATGAGCACGTAGTTAGCATTTTTAAACTATATCTTTATTACCCATAATTAGATACACTGAATGAGAAAATAATGTGTTGGTATCCCCAATTCCCCGATTTCCCTCTTCCCTGTCCCTAATTAGCTGGATATTCTACTCCGTGGACAGACTGGCTCAGTCCATGGGGCAGGGGGTTATGGATAGCCTAGGAGTCAGCCTGGTTTCCACCTCCCTTTGTATGTTGTTACTGAGGGGGGCCATGTCTCTGGAAATCATTTAGAGAACAGAATAACTAACTGACTCTTATATTTCTTCTTTAGACAATTGTTATAGGTAAGTAATTTCTTTAAAAATCAAAATTCACATTAATGTCCATTTAAGGTTTATCCCTGTGAAATGCTTTTGACATGCAGGAATACACCAATCACCCAAGCTTTCCCCAGGCATATAATCATAGCAGGTCACCACTATCCAATTTATCATCTAGAACAATATTTTCTTTAAAAAATTCCCCCTTACCACCTCCAAAAGAGCATAAATCACTCAAACAATTATTGAAAGCTTTTAATGGGCAAGGTACTGGAAGTATTAAAGCAATTCTATCACTCCACAATGATGGGTTTGAAAGAGATCTCAGTGAAATAATCCAAATTATAACACTAGTGGCTAGCATCAGAGTCTGCCAGTAACTCCTCTGAATTACACTGAGCTCCTGCCATCCCAAGCCATTAGCATTCCCATAGCCTTTCCATAGTAACTGATGTACAGTATCTCCCAAAGAGAAATGCAAGGATGTGTAACTAGTTATTGCATGACTTGAGTCATTTAAAAGCATCTATATTCTTTGCATTTCAAAGCGAATGTTGTGAGATAAACACTTGTAACTCCCTCTCCCACCTTCCCTCTCCCTCAAAATCAGGTGTCGCACCTAAAACCTTCAGTGTGATGCTACTTGGAGGTCAGACTTTTGGGAAGTTATTAGGGTTAGATGAAGTCATGAAGGGTGGGTTCCTCATGATGGAATTGTTGCCAGTAATAAGTCTCTCTCTCTCTCTCTCTCCCTCTCTCCCTCTGCACCTCTGCTGTTTTCAAGCTAGAGGGAAAATCCTGATCAGAAAACTGAATAGGCTTGCACTCAGACCTTAGGTTTCCTCAACCTTCGGACTGTGAGGAATAAATTTCTGTTATTTAAGGCTGGGATGACAGATAGCATCCAAGTTTACAGATAAGAAACTGGAAATGGAAAGATTTTGTAGAGTGGTGTTTTCTGCAAAAGACTTCTAAGCTTTAGTCTGCCATTTAAGAACACTTCAGTTTTTTTATTCTTTTTTACTTTGTATTATTTTATTTGGAAAATTTTATCTATACATATAAAGCATTTTGGTCATATTCACCCCATTCTCCTCTCTTATTTTTCTCTCACTCCCACTAAACTTCTTCCCACCAAATTCCCTTTCTGCTTTCATATGCTTTTCTTGCTCTTTAAGAAGAATTTTAATTTCTTTACCTAAAAAGTATATGTGTGTATGCATGTATGCACATATATATGTAGTATATGTATAAATATATATGAATTTATTTTCAAGGTAGAGTCTCACTCTAGCCCAGGCTGACCTGGAATTCACTCTGCAGTTCCAGGCTGGCCTTGAAAACTCATGGCGATCGATCCTCCTACCATTGCTTTCCCAGTGCTGGGATTAAAGGCGAGCGCCACAAGCCCAGCACTAAAATATACTTTTAAATGTCAGGCTTCTTATGTCGGGAACATTAGCATCTTTCTGTCTCATATTGTTTTGGTATCTGAGGCCAGAGTTGCCAAGACGGACTTTAATTTCCTCTTCAGACCACCTCCTTTACCTCATAGTACCACAAAATTACCATTGGTTTTCTTTTATGGTGACAAGAAGCTAACTTTCTGTTGTTCATGGAACTTTGTCCTTTTTACCTACAAATAAGAAATTATGAGGCAAGACATGTCACACCACATTCTCAAGAGTTCACATACCTTAGAGTTGTTTTTCATCCCGGCCAATCATCCTTCTAAGAGCTGGACTTCCTCATCCATTCTGGAGAGCCAGAGGTACTTTCTGAAATTGTTATTACCAGATTTTAAAATCACACTCTAAAATGTTACAGAAAAGGAATCATTTTTAAAAATGACATGTGGTGTTCGATTCATGCGAAGTTGCCAGTTCCTACTGGTAATGCAATGATGGATGTGATGTCCTTTACGAAGTCACAACAGTCTGATTACTCAGGAAAATGTCTCCAGAAGAAGGCGAGAGCATGTGCTGCCCCCACGGCTGTTTGTGATCCTCATCAGGACCAGACCTTCGTGGGGACCACACACCTGGAATATTGCAAGCTCAGGAAGTTTTAAAACTCTCACCCACAATTATTCTTTTCCCCAAAATTTCCTTGGTTTCTTTTTTATCTTTTGGAATTTCCCTGAAGTGTTCAGACATTTTTGTTTCTAAAGTCACCAAGTAAATATTGAGTAATATGACCCAACTTTTGTGTTTTTAGACATGTGGCAACCAAATTAATTAGCACAAAGCAAAAGGACTTGGAAATAATTTCATAACCTTGTTTAGCCTTTGGACTTCATCCCTTTCCTGTTTTTGAAAATATTAATTTCAAAAAAGGATTAATTTTTAAAGATCTCATTTTTACCTATTTGAGTGCCATAAACTGCTTCCTTTTTTGAATGTTTCTTTACAAAAATTGATTTTAGAAAGAAAAATTAGCTTTGTAGAAAGCCAGGAATGGACTAACAGAAGAACAGTGCCCCCAATGGAGCCTTTGGGACTAACATTTATGTGGATTTCTTTATGCAATGTTGGTTCTTCCAACATGTCACGTTTTCTGCGGATTTTTAAAGCTTTTCTTCATTTTCCAATTACTTGTCCTTGGTTTGCTCTCATCCATCCTGACTAAGCCCTCTCACCCTATCTATGGAACCTTCTGGCTTTCTCTCCAGAAGAATGGAATAGCAGCGATCGTTTTACCAGTCCTTTTTCAAGGAGAAATTACACCAGCAATGGTAGCAAGAAAATCCACCTACACAGGCCTTCTCTGTGCCAGATGGTGCGCCTTGAATGCGTTCTTCACATCCCCAGGCGACCCCGAGTAGGCAGGCAGTAACCTAGCTCCCATTTTAAGGTTTTGAAAATGAAGGCTCGGAGAAGGGAAGCATGTACAAGGCCACACAGATAGTAAGTGTCCAAGGCTGTTGGAAAGCATAGATTCTCCTGGCTTCTAAGCTGGTTTACTTTCTACTGCTCCTGTGTCCCCTCTCCGTTATAGTGAGCTGGAGTAGCCAATGAAAGGTTCTTAGTTTCTACTTTACTTAATGTTCATTCATTTTTTTATTTCCCATAGAGAAATCAGTGGCTGTATGTATGTTTAAAATGAGATCATTAAGCCTTTATCAAAGAGAAGATATGTCGAATAATTCGACTCTTAAAACTTTTGTTGTAGTGGTAGTGCTGGAGATCAAACACGGGCTCTCACAAATATGGGTAAGGGCTCGACCAGTGAACTACACCTCCAGCTCTATAGTAAGAATTCTAGCTTATGATTATTTATATCTGATTATTAATCCTATATGTTTTTATTAATTTTATGAGTTTCAATTAAATATAATTAAATATCAAAGTAAAAGTGAGTCATAGTTTAAAACACTCTCAATTACACAGAACATGGAAAAATGACCAAGAAGAAGGCCAGAGGCCTGATAGAGAAGCACATAGGAAGGCTTGCTATATTATGTTGGGTGCCCTCGGGAGTTCTGATCAATAGTAAGAGAGTTAAAACCGATAATGTGGAATGGATTTTGTTTACATTTTTTTGGCACTATGGAAATGCTTTTTCCTTAAAGAGTGAACGGAATCAATAGATTAAGGATTGAATCCATGCCAATCACATTAGGGTGCTGAGTATTCTGTTTCAAAGGAGTTGGCCACAGTGGGAACTCAACTTTAAACTACTCCTACATAGAATCATAGTAACTTCATACAGAACCATCCAAGACATCTAAAATAATGTTTCTAAAAGCACTTTTCTCTAAAAGCATCCCGTTTCAGTTATATTTTAAGTCCTTTAATATGAATCTTCAGACTGCAATCTAACTAAAAATAAACCAAATACTTGCCAAGTTGAGAGTAAAGGAAAAAGTATGCATGTCTAATTTTGGAAAACAATGCCTAGGGTCTGACAGCTACCATATGCTGATAAAAACAGTAAATCCTCACTGGACAGTCAGAGATCTGGTCACTCTGCAGTGGATGAGATTTAGTAGTGGAAGCTCACTGAATGAGTAAGGTTTTTAGCAGGTGTGGGCAACACTGCTAACCTTGGCCTTGGTCATCATGATGTGCTAAGCTTCACTGATACTGCAGCAGTCTTTCCAGTGAAGTGATTGGTGTGCCGCTGATCAGGGCATACATTAAAAGGATGCTGCCCTAATTTCAGTCAAGGCTAACTGTAACCAAACAAGCACCAATGAATGCCACAGCTTATTTCGCTGCTTTTCATAGGTCATGCAATAAAAGCTAAACAGTTTTTAGTGGCTTTTGCAATTATACTTCCTTTCAATTTTCCAAAGGTTACAGTGCCTGAGCCACACAAATCCCATTAAAGTAACTAGCTGTTGTGCAATGGAAGTTGCTTTGAAAACATTCTTCAGCGCCCATAAAATGATCAGCGGGCTGCACTTTAGATCCGCTCGCCTGCCATGATTTCCACCAAAGGCAGATGACGAGCTTTGATGTGGCAGTTGGTTTCTGCTACTGAAACTGGAATTTTACCTTCTTGCATCAGATTTCTTCCCAAATTGATGTGACTCAGGCCGAGGAAGCACATTTTTACTCCGATTTTCTTCCTAAAATATGTTTTTACTGTACCTTTAAATTATATTCTGCTGACTGTTGATTTGGGATCTCTGAGGATCCTCCCACAAGATCCAGAGCAGCAGAGGGTCAGGGATACCTGGAATTAACTAAGCCTGTGTGAAGAATGAGATGAGAAGAGGTCACCATCCACTGCCTGGGCCCCATGTTTGAAGATGCTATTCCTGACTTGTCCACCCTCCCTCCCTCTAGAGCAACACAGGCAGCCACATGAAGAGCACAGGGGTAGAGATATTGTTTCCTGCCAGTCATATCTGGCTATATGGGTATCTTTCTGTAGCTTGTGGCACTGGCTTCATGGTTGCTACTAAATTCCTGATCCATTGGGAGTACCAACCTTTATAACATCTTTCTTGATTGTATTCCCTTTTGTTTAAATCATTCACTTATTCCTACATTTGAAGAACAACCTATTCCAAACAGAAAGATTTACTGTAAAGGGCTCATTGTTTTTCCTCTGCACTTAAAGTTATCCAGAGATAAAGACAATGCAACCTACTTATTTGTTTTGAACTATTAAAAACATCATTGGAATTAAACTACTAAACCCTTTCGTAAGAAAGGATCAAATATTCTGGGATTGATTTGGTCCCACAGCATGGCGACTCTAATTCTTCCAACTTTTACTGTGGATTTATCAACGGTTCCTATATCTTTTCCACAGTGATGGCTGAATGCATGAAGGTGACATAACATTTACATAGAAAGAACTGAACCAAAGTTTATTTATTTATATATTTATTTATTTATTTATTTGCAAATAGGGTGACAGTGAAAGCAAGAGCGAGAGTGCACCACGACTTCCGTCCACTGAAAAGGAATTCCAGATGCACACAGCACTTTACGCACCTGGCTTTACGTGTGTACTGGGGAATCAAACCACTGAGACATCTCTGCATCTCTGGACCATGATTAAAAAATGATTTCATAAAATAGTAATATATATATATATATATATATATATATATATATATATATATATTTAGAGAAAGAAGGGAGTAACATGGGCTAGAGCTATCAGCAAACATTTGAGACATCTTAGGAAATGAATTTTGATGTGTGTCTTAAAATGAAAGAGATGTGCCCATGTATGGGGAAATGATGGAAAGTTAAGGTTTACCACTGTGACAAAGTAGCAGCAGACACTTATAGGGGTCACTGAGCAAGAAAACACAAGAATATACCTCGATCAAAATGTGTTTCCAAGAGGAGTACAGCTGTATTTTTAATAGCTATTCTGATAGAAATGGCATGTGATACATTGATTCTCTTTCTTAGACCCTCTTTATAATAGCTACTATGGAAAAAAAGCACTTCTCATCAATGTCCTCCCTGGACAGCGGTCTATGTTTCTGGTGTTCCGTCCTCGTTTCTCTCTTGTAGAGCATGTATGTTGTTATTTGGACTTAAGGGCAGAATGGAATTAGGTGTCCTGGCTTCTAGCTCTGGCTGGAAACCTCAAACATTAATTGTGATTTTTGGACAAGTCACTTACTTTATCTTTTAGGCTTCCACCTCACCTGTACAATATGATGGTTAGGTTAGATACTTTCTCGGGTCTTAGTTGGTGCTAGTATTTTATGATTCATGATTCAAAGTGACACTACACCTGCTTATAAAACCAGCCTACCTGTTTTTATTAAAATGGTCATGATTGCAAATTTAAAATTTATTTAAACCAAAAAAAGTAAAAGTCCATAATAACTACCTTGGATTTGAATCATGATTTTGATAAATATGCATTTACAATTCATGGTTAATTTGCAGCTTGGTAAATCCTAACTACTTCAATATGTACCCTATCAACCAATATGCAATCCTATAATCTTTGGATTGCTTGTTTCAAAATCAGCCTTTACTGTGGTTAAGACAGTGTTCTCACAACCATGAACGTACACTGCTTTCTCTCTGCTCTATTCAGCAAGAGCCCCTGTCTGATAAATATGTTTATCACAGGTTTTTCAGATGCCCTGCAGCTGTAAACTTCTGTAGTGTTTGCACATTCATTCTCTCACACTGCTGAAAGTGCTATGCTGGACCCTGCTCTGTGCTAGAGAGGAGAACAGGGACCTCTGTGAGCAGTGAGCAGAGGCAGACAAGCCAAAGGACTGCCACTCAAGCTGTCTCTGTGGCTCACTCATTGTCTCTTTCTATTATATTTGTGCTTTGAAGGACATTTGCCAGATCCAGACTCCCGGGACCTCTGTTATTTGTGTGTCTTTTCTCACCTTCAACATGATCCGGACTGATGTTTTCATTTGTTAAAAACAACAAGAACATTCACTGGGAAGCTTTTGCTGGAATCATTTCAGGTCACCATAGCTATTTATTCCCTGTCATAAACTATAATTCTCCATTTCCCTTACTCCCACGTCAGGGGACTTAGTGGTTTATGGTGGACAGTCAGTGGAGTTTGAATGAACTGTGGAAGATTTCAAAGAACCCCTGAGAGGCTATGCAACAGGTTATAGTAAGAACAAAATGTAAAATACTCTTGATTTTGATCACAGTTTGCCAGTGTAAGAAGAATCGATCTTACAAAACAACATAAAGCATTTCAAGTTTTTGGAGATATCTGAGAATTTTCTTTGAGGGAAGAAAACAACTTGTGGCATATTGGTTTAATATGGGATTTTCTTTAAATTAAAATAATTTAAAATAATACCTTTGAGTCTGTTTGGTCTCAGTTTCAGGGAAATATGGAAGCTAAAGCCCTTTTGAGATTTCTGTTTGGAGGGAGCATGAAATTCAGATAAGGCCTAGGTAGATCTTAAAAATAATTATTAAATTCCTCTGTTCTCAAAATGTGGCTCATATGACATCCTTATGAGAGTATGACAGAAATGCCATTTAAGGAAGGAAGGCTCTGCAATGAGGTTCTTCTAACTGTAAAAACCAGAGAGGACTGATTGGTCTCACTTATGAATCACAGAGAATGATCATCACAGCAGCTTCTTGGCTGTAAGATCTGGGTGAGATCATATAATTTTTTTCCCTAGATAAAAAGTTTTCTAAAGACAATGAGAAGTTTCATTGTTTTTCCTGGAGACAAATAATTTAGTCTGCACTGAACTGTATCTGGGTGCTTTAATCACCAAGGAGAAATATGCAGTGTCTATTCTAAGTCTC
Source organism: Zapus hudsonius (assembly GCA_004024765.1). NCBI lineage: Eukaryota > Metazoa > Chordata > Mammalia > Rodentia > Dipodidae > Zapus > Zapus hudsonius. The sequence goes on from PVHP010000639.1 coordinate 91,649, forward strand.
TGAGGATTTCAGGAGCTGCAGACCCAAGGTGGAAAGGGTCTGTGAGTGAAAAGACAGTGGCCTTAGCCATCAGGGACCAAGAGATATGGTCAGGGAGTTCCTGCATCTAAGCAGTGATTTGAACTCACACACCAATCTAGATCATGTTCTAATTTGTAATTTGTGACAAAAAATAATGTGAGACCTAAAGATGTCATTGGTTTTTAGGGCATCCTGAGTTTTGTTACTAGCTTTGTTGAGAATGCCTCATTATCACAGAAGATTATGAGACTCTGTTTAAGAAATGTTGAATATGGAGCAAGAATACAATTTTGCCTTTTTCCTCATCCTCACTCTCTTTGCAATTTTCTGTGGGCTGAGCCTCTCAGGGAAGAAGCTACTGGACTTGTATATTAATTACTTTACTTGTTTCTGTGACCAAATGCTTGACAAGAAGAAATTTAAGAAACAAAGGGTTTATTTAAGCTCACAGTCTATCATGGTGGGGAACACATGGCCAAACAAACGAGTGGAAGGCCAGCTAGTCATGTTGCATCGTCAGGAGGCAGAAGATGAACAGGAAGTGGAGGTGAACTATAAACCTTTAAGGTGCACCCCGACTTGTTTCCTCCAGCAAGGCTCCACTTCTTAAGGGTTCCACTACCCTTCCAAGTAGGGGAAAATCTAGACTCCAACCATAACAACATGTAAGTTCAGTTCATCAGACTGAGCCTCCAATTTGGGCCTGGGAAACTCATGTTGTAAATCTCAATGAACCACACAGATTCTGCAGAAGCCCAGGTTTCTGGAAAACAGCTGGTAGGTGGTGATGGCCCAGCTGGTCTCTCTGTGACTAGGTGGGGGTACAGGATAGGGGTATACTAGTCTAGGTGATTTGCAAGCCAAAGTGCCTTTGGGAGAACTGGGAGCAAACCCAGGAGGGAACCCAGCAGACAAAACTTAAGGGCTGTAATTCTTCAAAGTCTCCTAAATTCTCAGGAATCTATAACAATGTGGAGTAAAATTGATTTAGGAACTCAAGATCTTGTTCCTTGTTCTTGTATTAGGGTGAGTCCAGGGATAATGTTCTCTTGGGTTCCTGGTGTTCTGACATTAATGATCTAGGCTGAAGCCTGCCTTGGCTAACAGTATGGAGCCTTGAGTGAGTGAGTTTAGGGATTAGTCACTGCTTCAGGGAAAATAGCACAGACAATTCCTCTGACTTGGTTTGGACTGTTTCTTCTCTATAAGTGTGCTCTTGTGTTCATGTGCCTATGTTGAGACAAAGGAACCAGGGAGTAGATGGTAAAAGGTAATAAAACTATATGACTAGTATATGACCGTATAAGGGAAATGAAATATAAAGTAATCTACACTTCTCTCATGGCAGTGAAAAACAGAGAATATGGGCAAGAGTGAGGTATTACTAAAGCCCTCTTAGCAAAACAGCCTTCAAGAAACATGCAAGTAGTGTGTTTCAGTCAACTTAGGTCTGTTGCATGTTAACATGTGAGAACCAAGACTTGGAGCCCCTGAGGGTTCCTGATGTAGGAGGTGATGGACACCAATGCCAATATCTAGACAAACAAAGTGACATCTAGCTACAATGCTTTCTAAAGATGTGAAGAAAAGAAGCAGTCTCATGTAGATAACTAAAAGTAGGTTCACTGTGCCCTCTAAACTCTCTTCATCGTAACTCCTTATCAATGACTGACATTGCAGATGACCAGCTGAACTCAGAGGAAAAGAAGAAGAGGAAGCAGAGGAGGAACAGAACAACCTTCAACAGCAGCCAACTGCAGGCTTTGGAGCGTGTCTTCGAGCGAACACACTACCCAGATGCTTTTGTGAGAGAAGACCTTGCCCGTCGGGTGAACCTCACCGAGGCCAGAGTGCAGGTAACTCACGCTGTGGGGGGCTGGCACAAGGCTGTCCTCAGAGACACCTCCCTGAAGACTGTTCAGGAATATAAGTCATCGGTTTGAGACTTTGAGCTGGTACTTATAAGGGTTATAAATGTGCACCATGGCTGAGTCCCAGCTGTGTTTCCTTGGACTGGATAGCATTTTTAAAAGATCAAGTAGACTCCCTTTAAGGAAGTAAAAATATTCCGTAGGGAAACCATCTCTTCCCTGATGCTTTTGACCCTTGCAAATGAGTGTCCTCTACACTGTCCCTCTGAGTACTTGACTCTGTACCTTCAACTCCCAGGTTGAGCTTTAGCAGAGCTGAAGAGTTTTAACTCCCATTCATCTGGTTTCCTCACACACCATTAGGATTGTATAAATATTTCAGAAACTGGTGCTAAGTACCCACAATCATGAATGCTGGTGGAAGTAGAAATGAATTTTGATAAATTGAGTTAAGACAACACTCAAGCCAATGATTTAATGTCTCCTTCCAGCATCTCTGGGAAGCAGAAAAGCAAAAGGGCAGGTGCAATATTGGCAGTCCCTTCAGCTTGAAAAGGAGTGTGAAAAAAATTACCCCATGGGAACACGGGGGCTTCTCCAAAGTTGTCCCTAAGTGATAGAGGAAGAAGGTCAATCACAAAAGACAAGAGTCATCTAGGCCCTCGAGACCCCTGAAGGTAGTGAGGCAGAAGTGGGAGGGTGTGCATTTGTGGCTGGCAGCCCATCAGAGCTTGGGTGAGTGCTCAGCAAGGACTTCACTTAGTCCTGATTTCTGTATCCCACCATTCGAAGCAGAAGTGTGAAGTTCACCAGCTGCAACCTCTCCCAGGCAGCTTTTCACACAGTGAAATCCCTTCTGCTCAGCTCACACTGTCCCACCCCAAATATCTCTTATTCTGCAAATCTTGGCATGCAGTGGTGTAATGAGTAATTTTAAATTAGTAACTCATAGTGTCTCAAAGTACTACTTTGCTATGGTGGTCTGAATTTTAAAGAAAGAAACACGGGTCATGCAATGATGGAAATTTTAAAAAAATTTAAAGGGTAATTTTTGACTTGGGAGACCAATATGCCTTTATTAAGCCTGTACTGCGAGAAAAAACTTATAACTATCTAAAGCAGGTATTGTAAGTAGGCACTGTTTCTTCAGTTGATTGGGGGACAAAGTAATAGAAAAAAATCAAATAACTGTCCAATAAATCTTTATCTTTATTTAATTCTATTAGACCTTAAAGGCATATTCCTTCCACTGCAACACTTCACTGAGGAAGGGATGGTAAAGTCAAATCTCAACTTTGATGCTGGGACAGAGGGCAAGAATATTGCAGGCAGAGACAGCATCTGGTACAATTAGATGCAGGTGGAAAATTTCCCACTATAATTGGAAGTGCTTGAGTAGTACTGAGTGCAGTCCAGAGCGTCAGAGGGTCAGAGTAACGTGGCCTTCTGATGGGCAAAGAGCTAATTCCCGAGTGTTTTTCTGTGGTTTTAATTTTATTCAACAAAGGGAAAGTAGTGGACGATACAGAGCAGGGTATGGATCTGATTATATTTACATTTAAAGTGAAAACTCTAACAGCCATGTGCAGGGCACATTAGAAATAGAAGAATTGAGGTCTGGGAAGCAGGAAGATGCCTAGATTCCACCCTTCCTGGTTTCCACTCAGCCCCTTCACGCTGCAGAATTCCACGGGACAACAGTCACATAGATTTTAGGTGAATGTTATTTTCTAAAGTAACACAAATTTCTCTTATTATATAGTAGAATTTCTCTTCCACATGTTGTGATATAATTTAATCTAAAATATTTGCTTATCAGTTTTTCTGTCTTCCTTTAATAGGTTTTGAGCAATTAAAACTAGTTAATAAATTTTCTTATCTCTCTACTCTCAACATTTAATACAAGGCTTGTACACCAGCGATCACTTTATAAAGACTTCCTGAATGACTGAATGAAGTTCAATTACAGTCGGAAAGAGTTGTATGATCATGAGTTAGACATACTTGCATTTAAAAATTTAACCATTTAAAATCTGTGTGAATCTAATCTTATCGAACCTGTTTTCTCAACTCTAAAATAGACATGATTAAATAACATGTGCAGTTGTCATGATGACTAGAAATCCTGTCTATAAAACCTTGTTCAGGTTCCTAGTCCTAGTATCACTTAATAATTGATGAGTTTACTTTTAGCTCTTAGTTATGCAATCAGGGCCACTCATATCCCTTGAGATATACAAATAAATGTAGTCCAGTCAGCTTCTCACTTTTAGTGTCTGTTTTTCTCTGTCATGACTTTCTTTCTTGAACTTCAGTTGACTTCCCTGCCTGGGTTCAGCTTATCAGAAGTGCTAGAGCCTTAGTAACTTGTAGTTGGCAGTAGCCAGGGTACCAAAGGGCAAGGGATACATCTGAGCATGTGTCTTCCATGTCTTGACTCCAGAGTCTTTGAATGACAGCTCTCATAATGGTCGCCAATTTAATGGAGCACTCTTAAGCTATTTTTCTTGGGATACCTCCCCACTCCTCACATGGTGTTCCTTGCATCTTTTATGTAAATCATTTCTTATTAAATCTTTGACAGAGGTTATACTTTCAGAGAGATGGAGACATTTATTTAAATAACTATCACATGAGCAGATAAAGATTTTACCCTTTGAAGAATCTTGGAAGCATTTTTGGAAAAAAATCATTGTACCCATGGCAAAATTCTAATGAAATTTCTCTTTTATTGATTACAGTTACAACAGATTATGATCACTTTGTGCTGCTTCATGAATTAATCTTACACTTCACCCTGGATTCTTAATTACTAGAAGTACTTAAGTTTTCCTTTTACTTTTTTTGTGAAGGAATGGGTTTATTTTGGCTTATGGACTCAAGAGATAACTCCATGATGGCAGGAAAAATGATGGCATGAGCAGAAGGGTGGACATCACCCCCTGGCAGGCATCAGGTGGCAAGCAGCAAGCAGCAGGAAGGTGTACCAAACACCGGCAAGGGGAAGCTAGCTATAACTCCCATAAGTCCAGCCCCAACAACACAGCTCCAACAAGGTTCCAATACTCAAATTGCCATCAGCTGGGGATCAAGCATTCAGAACACATATGTTTGTAGGGAATGCCTGGACCAAACCATCACAGTCTGCCCCTGGCCTCCACAGACTAATAATCATACATGATGTAAACTACAATGCATTCAGCTCAACTTAAAAAATTCCCACAGTTTTTTATCCATCCCAGTGATATTCAAACATCCCCATAATCTAGGGGATTTTTGAATAGGTTTTAAACTGAGCCATAATACCAAATAAAACAAAACCATAGTGGCACAGAACATTCACACTGCAAAAGATAGCACTGGGTATGGCGAAAGCAGATTGAACCATTACAAGATTTAAAGCAAACAGAGAAACATCAAACTATAACTCCTAGTCCCATAATAACCAGTGACTGGTCTTCAGAGTTCCAATTCTGCCCCTCCAGCTCGGCTACTCACAGTCCGGGAAAACTTCATCTGGTGCTGGTAGCTCTCCTTGGCAGCCATCCCATAGTCCTGGCATTTCACTGGGTCTCCACTTCGACCCACGGTTCATCCTCATGGCTCTATCAGCCCTCCACACAGGAAATCCAACACACATGCTTCACACTGCAGGTGGCTATTTTCAAAAAAAAAAAAAAAACAAAACAGTGTTGCAAATCCAGTGACCCTCTCTTCTTGCATTTGTTATATTCCATAGTACCAGATGGGCTACCAATTTGGCAATCCAGAGGGGAACAAATCCAACCTTGAAGAGCAGGAAACCTCCTTCAGCATTGAGGCCCCCTACTTCAAAGAGTCTACATTATTCATGCTGTCCCAATGCAGATCACCTGGCCCAATCTCAATGGTTGTAAACTCTCAAACAATTGCAGCTGAATGGGCAGCAATTTCAGCCAAGAGATTTCATCTCACTGTAGCCCAGACTGACTTGGAACTCACTCTTTAGTCCAGTCTGGCCTCAAACTCACTGCGATCCTCCTAGTTCAGCCTCTGGAGTGCTGGAATTAAAGTATGTGCCACCAGGTCCAGCTACTTCTTTTCCTCTTTCTCCCTTCCCATTAGTTCCTTCCTCCTTCCTCTTTTTTTCTTTCCCCTTTTTGTGTTTGAGACTGAAACCTGCTTTACACATACCAAGCACATGCTCTACCACTGAGGTGCTACCCAACCTCAAAGTCTTATTAAGAGTATGACCCACCAGAGAATCATTATGACCTGTTTCCATTATTCTAGGAAGAATTTGAGACCTGTCCTGTATTCTCCTTGGGAAGGCATTAGATAGTAGAATCAACTGGGATTTCATTTGTCTAACCAATTTTTCCTCTCCCTTTTCATGTCTCTCTCCTTTCCAACCATTTTCCAGGTGTGGTTTCAGAACCGAAGAGCCAAGTTCCGCAGGAATGAGAGAGCCATGCTGGCCAATAAAAATGCTTCCCTCCTCAAGTCCTACTCAGGAGATGTGACTGCAGTGGAGCAGCCGATCGTCCCTCGCCCTGCTCCCAGACCCACCGACTATCTCTCCTGGGGGACAGCCTCTCCGTACAGGTGAATGACTGGTCCACTCTCCCTTGCTCCACTTCCACATGTTTCGCAGCAGCCCATCACACTCAATGCCGCTTTTGTAATTGACTGACATTTCTTACTGGGTTAACCTCTTCAGAGACACTCAACTTGCTGACATCCCTAAATTTTCACAAGAGATTATTAGTTGCCCAGGAGCAGGGTTTGGAGCAGAAGAGAGAGGGGCAGGCCATCAGCAATCTCCTGTTGGACTAAGGAACTGTTGCCAAATCTGGGAAAGAATCTAAAAGAACAGATCCTCTGTAAACTGTGCCCAGGGCCCTTTTTGGAACCATTCTGGAACAACTCCTCCCGCACTCCCATTTCCAAATTAAGATAGATTGTTATATTATGCTCAAGTAGGGAATCAATGTGTAATACTCCAAATGTAGGACAAAAAGCAATCTCTATAATAAAATATATTTTGAATTAAAATCAAAAGAAAGAAAGAAAGAAAAAAGGAGGTGAGAGGAAGGAAGGAAGGAAGGAAGGAAGGAAGGAGAAAAGAAAAGGAGGGAGGGAGGGAGGGAGGGGAGGGAGGGGAAGGCAGTGACAGAGAGAGCTGAAATGAAAACCCCAGTTCATTTTGATCACTTTCATGACCTTAGATGGTTGTTAGTAGGTGAGGCTATCTTATGAGCCCAATGCCTTCCTATTCTATCCGTATTCTTATCTACTTACCTAAAGATTTCTTTGATGATCAGAGTGCGTGTGTGTGCGTGTCTTAAATAAGAATTTGTACTTTACACTAAGCTTTTATATTAAAAAGGTGAAAAAAATTCAGAAGCAAATAAAAGAGGGCTATTTTAGCCCCTTGTTGAGGGGTTTTTAACGTTCACTTTGCTGTTGGGAAAGCCTAGGGTGACGCAGGGACAGCTGAGATGCACATGCTCAATCAAGTTATGATCATGCTAGAGAGCTTTGTTTGAACTACAAGGAATCAAACCCAGGCCGCATAGTCTCTCTGGCTGATTTCAGAGGACGAAGAAGTATGTTCAGAGTCATTTATGATGCTTTTGTTTACCATTTTCTTGTTAAGGTTAATCATTGTTCTTAAGTAGAGATCTTAAAGTGAGCATAGGAGTTTAAGTCTGACTGAAGGTGAGCCCCTGATGTAAAATGCCATATTTATGAAATGCAAATGCTTTCCATCAGTTGGTAACTATAATCAAAGCCAAAAGCTTCACCTAAGTTGTTCTTTCTGTTCCCCAATCAGTTCTTCAGAGAAACACCGTAAATGCATGTGAATTTTTAAATTCCTTATTATGAAGTGTTCCCAAATTAACTCTGGTCTTTGTTTATAGATAGTTCATGCATAGTAAAGTTGGGGTCCTGTCCTAGGTCCCTATTGCCCTGAATTTGAAAGATTAGTCACAATTGTGTGCCCCACTGAGAACATAGAAGCTTCTCCCATAGAACCTACTAAAAACACATTTTGAAAGCCATTGTGAAATAACACATTGTTTAATATTTTTAATAAATAGAAGGCCACTTTGTTTTTCCTTGACTTTTTATAGTTCACAGACTCAGTAAGTGGCTTGAAAAATGGGGATAGTTTAAACCCTGATGCTTGTTGATATCTGGGCTGAATTTGGTTACAACCAGGAAGTGTTGCTCCTTTTCCTGCCTGAGTCCTTAGGAACTTTTTAACTCCAGCTGTAAACAATTCATATGGCTGCCATGTGGTCCGTATGAGGGAGGCTGAGTTAGCACACTGCATGGATTGGGGGGCGGTGAAATCCACCCTGGGTTACACTACCTGGAGAAAAGAAGGGAGGCCACTTTCAGGTCTGCCTGTATGTATTTTGTATACGGTCATATGAAATTATCAACATCGCAAGTCACATGTGCCTTTTGAGGAAGTTATTTTAATTGAGAAGACTATATAGAAATTCTAGAAACATTTCCAAAAATGCTCATAATTCCATCATCTTGACATAACTAATTTGTTCATTTTTTAAAAATTTATTCATTTTTGTGAGTGAAGTTCCATACTTTATGTAGGGGTAGCCTTACTGTACATATTATTTTGTATCCTGCTCTTTTCACTTAAGATTGTATAATTTACTACTTTTTACTCATTTCATGCTTCTATATCACTTTGCTCTCGGACACAGAATTTGTAAAAATTAAAACAATATAAAAATGGCTCATACTCTATAAGAAGAATAAATTAATCTCCAACATAAGTAGTAAAGCAATGGTTTAAAGCAGTAATTTAATTAATAATATGTTTCATTGACCTAACGTTGGCTGAAATGTTTATATTTTGGTTAATTTCTAAAAGTGACAAAAAGCTGTTCTGTTACTTGGAGATTTTTTCTGCTCTGTTTGGAATCAAGTATGCTATGATTTCACATCTTGAAATTTGCTAGGAAATATAATAATTACTAAGATTACTAATTACTAAATACAAGAAGAAAGCAATGAGGAGCAAAGGAAATGATAGACATTGCAATTCCTACTGGTACTGTTATATCAAGCTAGTTACCACACATGTAACATTCATTAAAAGGCATTTCTCTTGATTAATCTTCGGAGCACTCCTGTGTGATAGCTCTGTCCTGGTTGTTTCAAACTAAGTGGAGATTGAACACTTGCCCAAGTTTAGGTCTTCAGCAAGCAGAACTAGAACCAGCATGCATGAGCCCTGTTTCTGTACATTCGGCTGCATCATCATTAAAATTGAAGCCTGAATTGTATTGGGGGTCGTAAAAGATATAAAACTGGAAAACGATCTAAAGATCCCTTCTTGATTCAAGCTCTGCCTGAGATGAGCGAAGCATGTCTTGCAGCTAAGGTCTACATGCTGGTTGTGTGGGCATTTCCTCCAGATGACCCACATGGATTGATCAAGAAATGCAGGGACAACAGATAGTCTTGTCAGAAATAACAGTTTCCTGACTTCCATGTATCATCTCTACAGGAAGAATACAGAGCAAGTCATAAGAATGGTTATTTGCATACTGTCAGCATTATATAGGCTGGGAAATGACTGGTACTTTTGAAGGAGGGCGGGCTAGGTGCCTTTTATATTCAAAGTGATGCTTGTGTAACTTGCCAAACAGTCTAGTGGACTGGAGAGATGGCTCAGTGAGTTTCATTGCATTCAATATCTCTAACGTCCGTCCATGTACAAATCCCTGGTTTGGCAGCATGTACCTGTAATAGCACTTGGAGGTGGAGATAAGATCCTCAGGGGAAGCTGGCTATCGAGGTCAGCCAAACTGGAAGGCTTCAGGTTCATTAAGGGATACCCATTTTCGACCTCGGACTTCCACATACTTGCACACCCACATGCACACATATATGGATACATGCATGCATATTACATACACATCGGGAAAATTAAGAAGAAAAACAAACTGGGACCTTTTTGAAAAGCAAAAGGGAATGATATTGGAGATGGCCCAGCAAGTAAAGTGCTTACCTTCGGGTCATGAGGACTTGAGTTTGATCCCTAGACCCACATTACAAAACAACAAAGCAGGGTGAGGCTGCATGTGCCAGTGATCCCAGCGCTGGGAGCTAGGAGCAGGAGGATCTCTGGGACTTGCTGGCTGGTCAGTCTAGCCTACTTGTCCAGTTCCAGCATGGTGAGAGACCCTGTCTCTGAAGAAACCTGGACAGCACCTGATGAATGGCCTCCACGGTGGTTGTCCTCTGACTTCAGGCTTCCATCCACATGCCCACGTGCCCTCATGTACGAGCACATGCACATACACACAAGATAGTAATTATGCTAAGGCAACAGGAATAAACCAGGATTATCCCTGGCAAACTGAAACATTTGGTTGACTCTAATTATAGCATGTCGTGACCTCACTCATTTTCTTGAACCTATTAGATGATGATACCAGACAGGCAGCTGAGGATCAGCAGGAGCAAGCGTTTCCTAACACTAGACATTGCCTTCCCAGCAGGTGTCACTTTTCCACCTGTAACCAATTGAAGCAAGCTTGTGTTTGGAACATAAATCCACTGCTTAGCACCAAACTATTTTTTTTAGCAAATTATGATAATGAAAGCACCTATGAGCACATGATTTGCCAAGACTCATTGGTCTTAACGTGCTATGCTTTTTGGGTAACAGTGACCAACCAAATCTTGGACAACTATTATCTGAGATGAAGTAGCCAAAAAACCCTTTCCCAGAGACCTTTGCTCCTATAAGAGGGAGATAAGATAGTGAATGGCTGGGCTTTTTAGCATTAGTCAGGAGTGTCATCTCCAGAGGGAGGGCTGGACTTGAGGAAAAGAGAGGCTGATTGTTCTTACATAGTCTCCCTCCCCCACTCCTCCCCTCATTTGCTGGTGGTCAGGGTTCTGCTGAACACATTGGCTCATTTCTCCCTTTCACACTTTCAAAAATAGATCCTCGTCCCTCCCAAGATGTTGTTTACACGAGGGGCTTCATAACGGATTCTAACGGAAGACACTGAAAAGGTAACTTGTCAGGTGGGGAGGAGGGTGGCTTCTTGGGGTAGGGTTTGAGGGGGAACAGGTTATGTTTAAGAAAGTGGGGGTTGAAGTCTGAGAAACATGAGGTGAAGTTCTCAAGTGGGGAGCACTATATGAAAAGCGAATCCAATAGCCTAAGGAAGTGTTCGAGTCGAGAGCAGCCCTCTTCAAACATGGCTGCATGCAGGAATCTTTGGGCTGTGCACCTGTGTAGACTTTGATCCATAAGCCTAGGGTACAGCTGGGCTCTTGAGTTTTTATGTCGCTCCCCTCCAAGGTGATTCCACTTCACATCTGGTATGCAGTTTGAATAGTGAAGTTTTAGATGAGTAAAATATGAGGTCAGAAGAACTGTGTTCTTGTCCTGCCTTCCGTTGCTTCTCAGGCCAATAAGATCATTGGTTTCTTGGGTAGTCTTATTGAAAATCGTGCTGGCTGTCATTTTCATATTGCCTATCTCACAAGGGTGTTTAGAACCTAGGGATAAACAATATACTATATTTTATTTTGTAAAATCTTATGGTGGTAGAAAGATACAAGAGGCCTTGTGTATGAAAATATTTCCAAAAGCAGAAGTTAAACATTGCAAAAGGATCACTGGACATGTGGTAGAAAATGAAGGCTTACTAATGAAACGTGGTCCAGTGTGTCCACTTAGATGAGCCAAATAAATGTCTACAAAACCAACTGCTGAAGTAAGGAAAGGTCATATTAAGTTACACAAAATCACTTCCAAATGGATTTATAAGATCTGATTTTGGAAGTAAACATCCCTAGGAAAAACTGGCATTAATTTTCTTAGATGAAGCAAATAAACCTCCATAGTTCTTGCACAGATAAAAGAACCAAATTCATGGTCTCCAACCCATGCATATCAGAGCCTTGAAAAATACAAGCTCTGCAGCCTTACAAGCAGCCCTGACTAGGGCCCAGGGGGGTGGCTCAGCACTGAACGGTGCTTGTTTGCAAAGCCTGGGTCTTGGTTCAATTCCCCACCCACCCATCTAGGCTCAATTCTCCAGACAGACATTGGTTTGCAGAGGCAAGAGACCCTAGAATGTGCTCCCCCTCCCACATAAATACAATACAATAAATACAATAAATGCAAATAAATACAATAAAATAAAAAAAATCCTGAGTGATTCAAAGGAATGCCCACGTGTTTTTAAGGATGACAACTTTGTATTGGGGATGAAATTTAAAGCCTCCATTATTGATTCAAAAGCACCAGTTGTAAAATCTAAGATGGCATCCAGTATTATTTTTTTCTTGCTATCCTCAATGGTTTGCAAATTGTAGGATTTTTACTATGGGTAATGACAAAGCAGAGGGACATGTGTCCCTCAGTTTTCTGGTTTCGAAATCAAACCATTACTAGAATTTTCTGTACTTCCCTGGTGTTGGCTATTATTTTAGCATATTATTTTTCTCACAACAACCTTTCAAAGTGGGTTGAGATGTTCATAAATGACTTGCCCCCAGTGAAAACAATCCTCTAACCTTGCATTCTGCTGGGCTGTATCTGTTTGGAATGTCCAAATAAGGAAATGGAAAAATCTCAAGTGTCCTTAAAAGAGTCAACACTGTGGAAGTCCCAGTGCAGACAGAGGAAAGACAAGCATTTCTTCTTCATCTCTAATGCCTCCATGTGCTTTATTGGGCAGTGTGAATCTTTGGTCACAGACACAAAGAGCTTTGTTAAAAATTCAATAAGAACGATACTTTAGCCAACACTTATCCACTTATTCTCAGGACCCAGTTCATATGTGCACCCTACTTGCAGGAATAAACTCAAAGGCCAAACCATTTAGGTAGTATCACTGCCTGTTAAGCTGGGCATTGGTTGTTGCTTTGTGCTCAACCTATTTAGTTTCCATCTTAGCTCTTTAAGCCCAGAAAGGAGTGGTCATTTTACATGGTTTAAGTGGCCCATCAATTGGTTGACAACAACTAATTACTCTTGTTGGTGTTTCTCCTGTGGGAAGGCATTTCAAGGCTCTCTCTTTTCTTTTTTTTTTCTTTTTCTGTAAGTCTTTTTAACATTTTAATATCTTTATTATGAGTAAGTATATACATTGTATGAGCAAATCTTGTGAAGGTGTCCCCATTTTCCTCCTCTCTGTCCCCCACCCACTGGGGTCCATCTTTAAAGCAGGCCTTTAGAGTTTCCATGACGTAGGAAACAGGTGTCTGTGAACAGCCTTTAGATTGGCAGCCGGTCAAGGATCTCTTGCATCTGTTGACACGTTAGCAAGCAGTCCTCCACGCTCTAATGCCACATTTAAAGCATGACTAAGCTGCTCTTTGACCGCTCATTAACTGTCTTTTCTGACCAGTAATAAGTCTTGTTTACTATGGGTTTGTCAAGAGATTGCCCACAGCTTGCCTACATGGCACACGTAGCTCAAATTATGGAAACAGATTCATCAAACTACCAGAGGGAAACAGAGTTCACTTTTTAATATAGGCCCAGAATATCATCAAAATCCCCATTTGTAGGGTAGTAAATTCCAAACATTTGTTAAGAGGCAGGAAATTAAGAGATCTGTTCTTCATATCCTACACATCAAGGAATGAAATGTTGCAATAAGATAGATCAGTCTTTTGAAAGTTTATGACCAGCCTAAACATCTATTGTGTGAAGATGTTAATGCGTAGGAATCCCCTAGAGAACTGCAGAATTCCTTTATTAATATCAGCTGCTTCCTCTCCTCAAGCCCTACTAGCTTTCAAGGGTCTCTGGTTAAGCAGCTACAGACCCCCTCATTCAATGGTGTTCTTACACTTCCATATATAATTGGGCAAGGGTACTGGAAATACTTTTTGTCACTTAAGAGAAAATGTCTTGGTGAATATTCAATTCCCATTTATTTATTTTTGAGTAACAGGGCCAACGCTCATTTTTACTGTCAGATATGACTTAGAAAAACTCAATATTTCTAAGAGATGTGTTCTCACATTAGTTCCTTGGGCAAGGCTATCAGATTATATAGCTAGTAGATTATGAAATAACTGTGGCAAAAATGATGTCAAGTGAACAAAATTGATATCAGTATTATAGTATACATTTCAGGAAAATATGAACAATAACATGGGTAAATTAAAACACACACGCAGAGTTCCAATTCCGTTTGTCCACCAAGGAAATGGGACATATATTTGATTATTAAAGGAAAGGTAAATTTCTATTAAATAAGACTATGCTAGCCTAGAATCTCAAAGGAGGAAAACACATCCATTAGAAAGCACAACACCTCATGACAATCTATAGTTTCCCACTAGAAGCTTTTTAAAAGTGGTCTCATGAAGTTTTCATCCCATGTATCTAGAAATACTGTAATTTTATTCTCAGTACTTAACAAATAATATAGATACCTCATACTGGCAAAATGACATAATACCTCATAAATACCCTATGTGTTTGAAGTGATAATGACTTCGTACCATCTCTAGGACTTAATATTCTTGCAGATGCCTGGTAGAGCAAGGCTAATTTTGACAATTTTATAATCACAATTTAGGTTCATTTCTCATTTATTACTTCTTTTAGCTGCTAGATCTTTGGGTTCTTGGAACATTATAGAATTCTTTGTACTATACATTTTTGTGAGTTTGTATATATCTGGTAGAGTCTTAAATGGAAGCATATAATTTATCTGGGAACTAACTGATATAAATGTTTACTTTTGAAATAAATGACATTTTCTGGTACATTCTAAAGCAAAAAGTTGCCAGGTATGGTGGTGCATGCCTTTCATCCCAACACTTTGGAGGCAGGGGTAAGGGGTTCACCATGAGTTCAAGGCCACCCTGACACCACATAGCGAATTCCAGGTCAGAATTGGGCTAGAGCAAGACCCTACCTCAAACATCACCCCTCAAAAAAAAAACCCAAAACTTTTCCTATTTTAATGATTGGTTCCGTTCATCTGATGCTTAAGTTGATTCTGCTTTTACTGGGTACTCTTCGGCTTCTGTCCTTTGGTGTTAAAAGTGTTAAGTCTATTTTTAAGCCTTAATGTATTAATGTTTGACTTTCAGTGTGAGAAAATTTTCACCTTGTCCAAGAATGTGTAATGATCAGGCTCTCATTTACTGACTCACTCCTTCTGTTAAGATCGAATTTACAGTAATGACTACTTCTTAAGAATTAAGGGATTTTTTTCCAGACATCATTACAACAGGTTGGACAGAGATTAGACACATGTTACAAATCAATTTAATCTTTCTGTGTCTAGCTATAACTCTGTTATTTGTCTATTCATTGCACAATTTATTGAACATGGATATGTTCCGGGTTGGGTATCAGCTCTACCTGAAGGTACAGTTGTAAAAAAGGAAGATGTCATAGTTGATCTATGAAACTTATAGAGAACTGTGATAGATAATAAACAATTTATTAATTGAAATTGAACCACGTAATAAAGCAACAATACAGAGTGCTATGGGAGTGCCTGCCTTTGACTGGAGAGGGAGACTTCAGTTTATCTGCCCAGAAATTATGAGTAAGAGTAAACGCTGGCAAAAATTCAATGTAATAGCATAGATTCTTTTATAACTCTTCAGACTGCCCCCCCTTTGGCAAATGTAGACAGGCATGCCCTTCACAAATGCTTGAACACTTATATCAATGCCATAAAGCTTTTATATTAAAGATTTGTATTTCTAAAATATCAAGTGATCTGGAACTAATTATATTTCTTTAACTCAATTTTTCTGGGTAAATGCTGGTCACTGATCTGAACTATGCTATTGTGAGTCTAGCCTATGATCTTGACTCCATGGTGTCCCAGATAAATATCCATGATATATTCCCTCTCCTTGTAGAGTAGCTTCAGTTTTCTTTCTTTCTGTTCTTGTTACTTGATACCCAGAACCACAAACTCCTGTGTGGCTGACAAAATTCCATTGGAATGCAGGCAACAGAGAGGCACATGTCATTCCATTTATAAATCGCATTCCAGCCCTGATTTGAAAGGGATTTTGCTAATCTTACAAACAACTAGAAACATTTTCATTTAGTTCAAATGTCTCATTTTTAACTACTTCATATAAAGAGATAGTTTGCATCTAATTCTACGTACCATTTCTTTTTCCTTTACAAGTGATTCATGGATGCATTAACAGAAAGCCACCAATGATAAATTTCTGCCTTGCAGTGTTCTTAGGTCTTAATTACAGTCCCTGACAATGAAAAACAGCTTTGCGTTTTTCTCAGCAATAGGGGGACAGTGAGAAACAGTTACCTCTGAGGTCAGGAATGCTGACACTAGAACATTAGCTAGCTTATTTTGGGAATTTAAATATTTCCAAAAGGACTGACCCAAAAGGCAGTGTGTGCTACCCAAATGTTTTTGAGGAGAGGTTATAAAATCAAGGCCAATTGGCAGAAGTCTCTTGATTTGCCAATACTTGGTACTATCAGTGAACCATGAATGGCAGAGGAGTTATGCTGGACTGTTTAGCTGATTCTATGAGCACATTATTTGTGATTAAATTATTGATTATCCAAAATGCATAAGAAAGGTCAGCCACCAGAACAGGAACAGAATTCTCTTTACTCAAATGTTGGCTTTTCTTCTCCACTGCTTTTATTCCATCTGGTAGAGGCAGAAAGAAATTCTAAGTCCTACTTTAATTAGCTGATGAACACCTGTTATTCAACTTGAGTAACTTTTCCTCTCACCCCAGAAATAAATCATTACTCATTGTACCCAACACAGCAACTACCTCCCTCCCCTGTCTAATTCTCCTCTGCCTTCCTTTCCCATGCAAAACACAGCCACCCTATTCCAAATGCCTTAAGCCAATAGAAAGCTGAAGATACCCTAGAGATCGTCTGTCCAATCACTGCCCCTACCTGCCCCCATTCTGAGAATATGTCCACTTGTGGGGCATGGACTTGTGGCTTCATGAAACTAATGCCTGTTATTCTCCCTGCTCTCTCCTTTGTCCCTACAGCGCCATGGCTACTTACTCTGCCACATGTGCCAACAATAGCCCTGCACAGGGCATCAACATGGCCAACAGCATTGCCAACCTGAGACTGAAGGCCAAGGAATATAGTTTACAGAGGAACCAGGTGCCAACAGTCAACTGAGGAAAAAATAATTAAGCAGGCCTAAGAAGAAATCAAAAATCATAAGACACCCACCCTGCTCTGTCATTTCTTCAACCGCTGGAAAAAAAAGTAAAAATTAATAAAAACTAGAACTAAAATATTGGGACCATGGCAGAGAAAAGCAGGAGAGGGGCAAACGCCAATTAATTAACAAGTGTCCCTCCTCCCTCTGGGATACCACCACCATTTGTTTCTGTGCGTGTTTATTTTTTTCTTCTTTTCATGCTTTGCTAATTATGCTCTGAGCTGCTTCAGTTAGATTCAGCCCACCCACTTCCATAATTGTATAAGATTTTAAAAATCATCTGCAGCAGCCAAAGAAAACATGTATATATATATTCAAAATGATTACTGATAACTTCTCAGCAACCTGTTTGACCTCAGTGCCTTACCCTACCCTCTTCCCAGTTCTCTCCAGGAGATTTTGAAAAGCCAGAGTCTTTCTCAAGTATGTGTCTCCTTGTCTCCAATGTCTGTTGGTTATGGTAAGGTTTTTCCACCATTTACGTGGGAACACATTGTCTACAACTTCTGGCCACTGACCTGTCTGATCAATATGGCTGGCTGTTCCAAGCTCTAATCTGTGGACTCTAAGCTATACATATAATATCAACATCACCTCTCACCCCACTCTAAAGATAAATCATGCTGAGTTCAAGATAAATGTTGTCTTTGAACAATTTGCTGTCACTTGATACAAGAAAGTCTTTCACTTGAGAAACAGAGAGAGATAAAGAGAGAGAGAGAGAAAGAGAGAGAAAGAAATTTCTGTAGGGAAACTCAGACTGAATTGTGAAATGCATAACCTACATCTCTTTGGTGCCTTAAGGGAAGTCAGATGCACACTTATATATATACTGTATATATTTATATATTATATATATAAAGTATTGTAAGCTTCAGCTTGCAATTTCTCAAAACACATAAAGCAAATTTTATACCATAACCCTTGCCATAACCTCCACAGTGAGGTCTCTTGCTTCTATTCATGTTCTGTATAAAATGCTCTTTTAAAGTCACAGAGCAATCAGCAAGACAGAAAAGAAAAGAAGCTTGAGAATAGGTCTCTTTTTCACAGTAGGGCTTTAAGTGATTTAGGAATTATCTAAAATGTTAGAAAATGGCCTTGAGTTGGGATCCCCAGCTCTAGTGGAATGCTGATATACTTACCCATAACAGGAAGTACTCTCCCCATCACAGGAAGTGCTTTACTGATCACAGGAAGTGCTTTATCCATCATAGGAAGTATTCTTCCCATCACAGGAAGTGCTTTACCCATCACAGGAAGTGCTTTACCCATCACAGGAAGTATACCTGGAGAAGGGAGGGAAAGGCAACAAGTCATCTGCACTTTCTCCATGCAACAGAAATATGAAAGACAAGTCATATATTTAAGTGGAATATTTAAGTATTTCTCCCAATTCTAAAGTTTTAAGGACAATTATGGACTTTTATATTTTTGGAATTTTGAAATAAAGTTTAGTATCTAGGGCTGGGAAGGAGGTTTGGCATTTGTTTCTTTCTCTTTGATCCCAGACATGTTTTGCCAACTTTCCCAGTGGACTTGATCAAACCTCAGTTTACCTGTTTATAAAATGGGTTTAATAATGCCTACCTCACAGGGGTGTTGTGAGGCTCTGCTCATTTGCTCCTTCTTTCTTTCCTGTATTCTTTATATGTCCAGCACTTTGTAGCCATGGGAGGAAACAGACTATAAAAGTGTACAATGTTCATGGAATGATACCTGGAAGCCTTGTTTTCTAGTAAGGATATGATACCTTGCTGTACATACATATAACCTTATATTTGGAAATGAGAAATAGGTTTATATTTTTAGATGTATCAAAATTCACATCATTTGACAAAAGAATAATTTAAAGGCACAAAGAATATAGGCATGCTTGAAACACATATATGTTCATCCTAACCAGCTTAGTTTTAATAATTATGTGGTTATCATTGCTCAAAAAACTTTGGACTGATTTTGACCAGAGATGCCGACTTTGAGTAACAGGCAAGGAATTTTGGATGTAAGATGCACCTTGAGCACACATTTGTATTTCCTTGGTATATCAGATTGAGCTAATAGTTTAGTCTTTCAATCTTACAGCCACCAATCCGAATGCATATTTAAACCATTTCATCTTTTAGTCAGTAATAAGAAGGAAGACTACTTTCTGCCTTTTGCCTCACCAAGTGAGTTCACCTTCAATTTGTTCACTAGTAAATCATTTCTTACAGAACAGTTCATGTAGGCTAGCTGAACTACACACATTACTTGCTTCTCAGGAGTCTCTCCACTCCATTTTCCACTAAGTGCTGTGTAATCCCAAGTTGCAGAAGAACAGTTTATCCTCATAGCAGAAATGGTCTTTGATTTCCAAAATGAGTATAGTCCAAGAGACAGGTAAACTTTGGGATTTGGAGTTTGAGGAGAGAAGCTAAGGATTTGGGTTGTAGGTAAGGAGTAGAAATCACATATGAAAAGGATTTTCTGAGGTGGGAAGGTAAAGTGCCATGTGAAAGGAAGTCATCTGAAGCCTTCCTATTGGCATTCATTTCCAGCCAGCCAATGCAAAAGCTTGACCCCAGAAACTCAGAGGTTAAACTGGGAGGTCTTGTGTAAGCAATGTCTAGGGATTTTATAGAGTAACTGGTGCTGGTTAATCATTGCTGGTGGACCAATACTACAAGCATCTTCATCTGAGCATTTGATTAAGAAGAAAGTATATATGTCACACTAGCACTCAGTTTTGCTCATTTAGTATTGACTTTTTTTGAGAACACAAGTTTGATAATTGATTGGGAGTTCTAGACTTCTAGCTCTTAAGCCAATTGTCAGGAGAGGGTCTCTGTGCCATGAAACTCAAGGCATACCCCTATTCCTCACCATCATTGTACCCAGATACAGTGAATACATATGAGCTCTCTTTGTCCCCAAGCCCTCTCCAAACAAGATGCTGAGTAGTAGAGTATTTGGCAGGTTAAAAAAAACCAGAAGTGGTAACCTAACAAAAAGAAAAAAAAAGGGAATGACATAATGGTAATAAATATCTCATAAGAAATGTAATATGTAAATTATATCTTGCTTTATGATGTAAAATATACATTGTTTGTGCTAGAATAGAAATAATTTCAATAAAATGGAAGGATACTACAATGTCTTTTGTTATATAAATTGGAGTCTGCTACTTTGTCTTTTGCTTGAATTGTCAAAAATATCAATCTGCTGCAATTGAAGATGGCATTCAGGAGCCTGGAGGTAAGAAGTGTTTAGAAATAAAGACCTTTTAGCACAGCATGATATTATTCCTATAGAAAAGGACTTTATAAAAAATAATAGGAGGAAAAGCGATATTTATTTGTACAATGGGTGTAATGTAGGGCAAAATTTTTTGATGAGGATTTTGTGATATTTTTCCCCAGCATTTTTAGCATCCATAGCATTGTACACAATATGACAAGTCATCTTTGTATAAAGCACAGCCTTTTGTGTTAAAACACAGCAGTAGGAAAATGAAACAAAATTCCCAATTCCATACCATATGGGGGTATGTGATAATAGAGAAAATAGAACCATATTGAAAAACATAAATTATGTTTTCATACCAATTAAAATCTAGTAAAAAAATGCAAGCAGGATCAAGTTTATATAGCAGTACAAAATAATAAATCAATAATTGTCAAATTGAAAGATTACAGAAGAGGAAGAAAGAAATTATTGTGAGCTAGAATGGGTAAGATGTTTCATAAATGAACTAAGAGCAAAAATTCATCACAAGATTTTAGACTGGTGAAAAGGGTGTAAGACAAAGGAAGTGGAGAAAAAAAGGCAGTGACACACACATGAGGAATCGAGATTCTGGAAATGAGACAAGACAGACAGGATAGGATGGAGACTTTATTTAAAGCAGAGTGAATGAGAATCCTGAAAACTGATGCTGACCTTTAATTTTGAGACAAAGGACTTGAACTTTTCCTTAGGCTAAAGGAAAAATTTTAATCATGCAAAATGTTTCCATTTTAATAGGATTTAATGAAGATATACTAGAGCAGAACATGAAATGCACGCAGATCATATGAACGTTCCCATGGGGGAAAGACAGACAATGAACAGGGAATATCTTTCAAAAAAAAATAATAGATCTTTATGCAAGAAGAGAACAGAGTCCATAGACAATACCTGGTGACTTAGAGAGTGAATAACTGACAAAAATGACAGAAACCAACGGAAAATGGAAATGCCTGGTCACAGGGAAAGATGAGTAGAGTATATCATTGAATCTGCAGAGTAAAAACATAACCTCCCAGTAAGTGAAGACACAAAAGCAGGGCTGGGTACCAAGGTGAAAGGTGTAATAGGAAGTTTCAGATTCAATCTGAAGGAGATGACAATTTGGGATAAAAATATGAATAAAACTTCAAGATGAGAGAATATTGTTGTGATAAATAATTTTAATAAATGGATTTTGGGAAGAGTTTTAGCAGAAAGAGAAAGATTGAACTTTGGAGAACATCTGTAGCTCAGGAGGGGTTATAGAATTCTATGCAAAAGAAGGAGAATCCGAACTGCTTATTGTCAGGAAGTTGAGAAGAGAGAGGTTTTCTGCTGGCTAGCTGTTATAGTGCCAGGAGGTGCTATGCATGCAGCTGGGGCAGGGGTACATAATCAACACTATGGCTCAGCTGAGACTTTGCATACTACACTACAAACCTGTGTCCACTGGTGCAATAGTGGCATGGCTGTTATGGGGGTAACCAACTGCTTTCTGATTGGATATGAGGCCTATTCCACAGGAGGAATTCACGCTTGGTACTATAAATTTCTTCAAAAGCCCATGGCTGGGGTGGTCATAGATCCTAGTGGGCAAGCTACTAGTATTGTTTTCCTAGGTGGATATTTATGTTTATGGCCATAGATCAGTACTTCTCTCAAGCCTTGTCACAGAAGCTTCCTTTCAAAGAAGGCAGTAGTTAGAGCAGAGACTCGAAACCGAACAAAGTGCTGAGAGTAATGATGTTAAGTGCTCAGCCTAAAATCAGGAATCTATACCTCCCTTCCAAGGCTGAAGGAATATGGCAGAAGAGGGGATGGAAAGAATATAGGAAGAGTCAGAGGTAGGGGAACGTTTTCTGGAATGCTAACATGGCCATTACCTGCGCAAGATCATCACGAGATTGAGAACCTCAACACTGCATCAGAGATGAGGGGAGAGGTCATGAGGAGCTGTTGGCAGTGAAAGGTTGCTGGGGGAACAGGGAGACATTTCTTCACTGGTAAATTGGCTATGCTTTGGTGAATTACTTCCCACCCATACTCATGCAAGGAATGCTAGATAAACACATTGGGTCAAAAAGAGATCCAGATAGAGTCAGAGAAAGGGAAAGACATGGAAGTAGAGGGGGGAAGAGTTGGGAGGAGGAAGAGGTTTGGTGGGAATGGGACAGACAAGAGAAGGTCAGAGGGTGAATATGATTAAAATACTACACACACGCATACATATGTTGTCAGAATTAGTCAATAAAAATGATTTTTCAAATGGGCATTTTAATCCTTAGGCATCAGGAAAATGCAAATTTAAACTACATTGAGATTCTATCTCATCCTGATAAAAGCAACTATTATCAAGAAAATAAAAGACAACAAATAGTGTGGGGGGGTAGTGATGGGGGGAGATAAACCTTTATACACTGCTGGTAGAAATATAATAAACTAATGCAGCAGGAAATTATGGAGATTCCTCAAAAAACTAAAATAGAACTACCACATTATCCAGTACTATATTCCTGGGTATATGCCTGAAAAGATTTAGGTCAATATTCCACAAAGATACTTGGATATCTGTTTGTTCAAGCTTTATTCACAGTATCCAAGTAGACATGGCATCAGCTCAGACATCATCAACAGGTGAATGGATAAAAATGCATGGTGTATATACACAGTGGAGTATTTCTCAGCCTTAAGGAAGAATGATAGATCATTTATAGGGAAATGAATGGAGCTGGAGACCATTGATTAAGCAAACTAAGGGTGATATAGAAAGACATGGCATGTTTCCTCTCATGTTCAGAATCTAGATTAAAAATACATAGAATATAAAAATATAAATATTTTATGGGCTGGAAAGATGGCTCTGTTGTTAAGGTGCTTGCCTGCAAAGTTTAAGACCTGAGTTTGATTCCCCAGTACTCATGTAAAGCCAGATACACAAAGTGACGCATCCATCTGGAGGTTGTTTGCAGTGGGTAGAGGTTCTGATGTGCCCATTCTCTCTCTCCCTTTTTTCTCTCCCCCCTCTCTCCTTACAAATAAGTAAAATATTTCTTATATATAAATATTTTATATAAACTATAAAACATAGTGAAAGGAGGACCATGTGGGGAAAGAACAAGAGAGAGCTAGGGCAAAGAAAGACATACCACATGTTTTCTCTCATATACAGAGCCTAAGTTTAACAATATATACATATGTAATATGTATATATGAAATAACAAAGCAGAAGGAAGACTGTCTTGTGGGGGGGAGAGGGAGGGACCAGAAGCAGGGAGAAGAGGGCACAACTAACGGTAATGGGGGTGAACGTGAGCAAAGGATAATAATAGGTGATGAAAATTTCACAATGAACTCATTACTTTGTTGATTAAGAATGATTAATGAAAAATTAATGATAAATTATCCTCAAATGCTGTAGAACAGAATAGCTAATTGGAGACGAAGAACCATGGTATTAATGACTTTCAAAAGTATATTTCACTACAGGGCTAGAGGAAGACTGTGAAGTTAGAGTAAGAATAAGTGCTTTGAAAAAAAATAGACTTAGTGACCACAGACCAACTCCATAACATGATAATGATTACAAGTAGAAAGTTTACCCAACTAGTTAAAGTCATGATAAGGCTTTGTTTGAAAGATAGCTCACTGAGCTCAGAAGTTCTGCAAGAACTAGCAGCAACAGCAGGGCTCAGAGACCCATACTTTATCCTCATCTGCTCAGGTTTCTCTGGCTTGCATAGACTTCTTGTAGCTCAGGACATTGGAAGTCCAAGTTCAGAGTGCCAGCAGGTTCAGAGTCTGGTGAAAGCCTTCTTCCCAGGGGGCATCTACTTGAAATAGTTTACATGGTGGGGAGAGAGTGCTAGTCTCCTTTTGTTCCTCTAATGATACTAATCCCATCATGGGGCTCTATCCTCAAGACCTCCTCCTCTAAACCTAATTACTTCCCACAGGCCTCATTTCCTAAGACCATCCTGCTGTGAGGTAGGATTTCAACATATGAGTTTGGTGGAGAGACAAACATGCAGGCATGGTTTAGATGTGGAAAGGCCTGGATCCCCTACCCTGAGTCCCATCTATTCTCCTCTGCTGGTGTCTCTCCCCTAGGCAGAGAGACTCTGCAGGGGTACCTGCAGGCAACAGACAGCCTGCACCCCAGTACTACACTCCAGGTACTTGAAGTTTGGAATTTCCTGATCAAATCACCACAAGCCCACTTTCATTGACTGTCATTTATATGTGTGTGGGAGGACTGTGCAGATGGGCACGGTCGTCCTCCATGTGTACACAGGCCCACTTTTGGTGCAAAACACAGCTGGGATAAAAAGAGAAGAGAAGCTTCATACATAAGAGCCAAAGGAAGGGTGGGACTGCTTACAACTCAAACCTCCAGACACAAAATGGCCTTGATATTCACAACTTTGCAATGCCTGATAATACCTACCCATGATGGGAGGAAAAGATGATGACACCCAAACAAATCAGAGACTCATTGAGAGGGGAAGAGATATGGGGAAGGTTGGGAGGGAATCATAATAGCTTACAATCTATAATTGTGGAAGCTATCAATAAAAATTTTTAAACAAAGAGAGAGAGAGAGAGAGAGAGAGAGAGAGAGAGAGAGAGAGAAGAGGACAGGTCACAGGGCTTGATCTGTCCTGCACTGGAGTTTCTTTCAAGAAACTCAAGGCCTGAACATATAACAGCAAACCTGGCTTTTCAAGTCATAATGAAATTATGTTTATTAAAGTAGGAAAAATACAACACAATTTAATAGCTTTTTAGCATGGTTTGTAACATAAATATATATCAAAAGAGAGAAGCTACAACCCTCATGGCCTGGAACCATCCTGGAGTATTTTATGACAGAGAAGTTCTGATGGCCCATTACCTCTTTCCCTTCACTCCCTCTCTTCATCCTTCTGTCCATACTACCAGTATTTCAAGGTACCTGATATAGCTTAGAGACTTGTAGCTGGTAATAACCAAGAGAAAGTGTTCTCTCACATTGAAAATATGAATATATAATAGAGTTTATATATTATCTTGCTTCCTTGGATTATAGAATAGAGTGATTGGATATTACAATGAGTGAATTAGAATTCTAAACATGATTTTCAAGAAATTAATGACTGACACTACAAAGTTCTTGGAAAATATATCAGGATATAATCCCAGATATAAAAAAGGCAGTATTTCTGGCAGGAAAATAGCATCAAGGTCACCGACAAATTGAAGGAGTATGACAATTATTTCTTAGTGTCACATGTTTATTTGCTTAGCATCACTCAGTCTACAAGTGGTCAAACAAGGCTGGTATTCCTAGACAGCAGAAAATGTACTGCATGTGCTCAAGAAGATATGAAGTGAAATGTTCGTTGCAATATGGTTTGCAACAAGAAAATGTTGGAAATAAAATGTCCATCAATGAGAGAATAAACCACATAAGATAGAGCCATGAAATGTGTTGGATAGTAATTTCCTCCAAAATTAAAACATTTCATCCTAGCAGGAAGCTCTCTAAGACAAGAAAAATCTCATTAAGACTTGGGAAATAAACATAAATCAATAATAAAGCAAGCAAGCTCAGGCAGAGACCTGCACAAGTCTCAGGAAGTTCCCAAAGCCTAACAAGACCCCTCTCTAAGGTTGTGTAAAGGGTAAACAACTCTATGGGAGAGGTGTATGTTGACCAGACCAGCTGCCTACAAGTAGTACAGGGAGCTCCAGACATGCAGCTTCTGTGAGTCGTCACCTGTGATGGGATGGGCTTTTTCACCCATGCTTCTGGAAGCAAGCTCTCACACATACTTCTCTAAGTAACCCCAATAAACTCACTGGTTCACTGAGCTAGGATTGGTTGGAATTGTTCCTTGGTCTGTTGTCATTGCTTTATCTGTGTTGAATAAACATGTGTTCACATCTACCCAGGACAAGTTTACTACAACACAGTGGAATATTATTCAAAAATAGTGAATGAACCACACAGCTCCAAAGATTACACTTGGATGCCATTCATAAACATGATTTTATGGTAGAGGCACATTACAGAAAGGTATGTAACATTGTATGTAGAGGTAAAAAATGAACCCTATAATCATATATTGTTGGTGGACATGTGTGCATTAAAATATTAAATATGAATAATAGGAATTTGTGCATAGGAATAAGTAATAATTTCAGAAAAACTCTAAACTATTTAAAAATAATTTTAATGAAAGTTGACTTCTAAGCAAGACAATAAGTGAAAGGATTAAAACTGCTTCAGGTATACCTGAAATATTTCATTTCTTGAAAATATGGGAAGAAAATATGACAAAATACTAAAACTCAGCAAATCTGAGTAGTGACTAAGTATATTCATTATATTAATCTCTAAGTGTAGAAAAATAACAGGAATATACATCTTAAAACCTTGTCAAGGGAAGGCATGGGGAAGACTAGAGGGTGTGTTTGCTTGTTTAAGATTAAGCCTTGTAGCCCAGCAGAGAGGAGGGATACCATGATGCACTTTCAAGAAGTCAAAAATAAATCCTGTGCAGAATTCAGTTCATCCAGCCATGCATATAGAAGTTGGTATCTATGAAAGTGTTCTACCAAAATCATTTCTCTGGGTTTACTTCTGTATCTAACTTCCCACCACTAGAGACTCATTCTCTGCATGGTTTCTAAGAGTCTCCCCCTGATCTCCACTGTGAGAGAGGACTGGGTTCTATCCATGCCTTCAGATCATAAGATGTTGTCATGGCTGCATACTCTTAAAGGGATAGAGCATTTTTTTGATGGTCAGAGTGAGTCCATAGGGGAAGCATCGCCTGGGACATGGGGTACTGCTGCAGAATAGGAACTCTTACGAGGAAATTCGGAGGATAAATGATGTCATGGGAAAATCATGATCTTTGGTTCTCATTCTTGTACGACATCCTTTGGTATAATCCTGGGCTAGCTGCTTATCCTTTAAGTATTTTTTCTTCTTTATAAATGATAAGTACATGAGAAATTGGTGGGAGGATTAAAGGAGACAGATATAGAAAACCTTATCACACTCTAGGTTCCTTTTTCCCTCCATTCTACCAAGGCGGAACTGCAATGCAGTAGCAAGGGCCAGAGTTGGGAGTTCTTTGTGAGGCTCCACAGATAAGAAGTCGAAGATGTGGGGAAAATGGTTCCTAGAGCAGAAAAGTGCAGAAAGAAAAAGAGGGAGTGTGTGGACTCTGTGCACAGGATGTTTTATCTGTTGCTTACTCTTAAAATTAAGAGAGAGAGAGAGAGAGAGAGAGAGAGAGAGAGAGAGAAGGAGAACCAGCTGTAGTGGCTCCCACCTTTAATCCCAGCACTCAGGAGGCAGAGATACGAGGATGGCTGTGAGTTCAAGGCCAGTCTGAGACTACTTAGTGAATTTCAGGTCATCCTGGACTAGAGTGAGACCCTATCTTAAAAAATAAAAAATAGAGAGGACAGGAGGATGTTTCTTTTAGCACAAAGATGGCACTTGGAAGTTTAAAATTCTCTTTCCTTTATCCAATGGAAGTTCTATAGAACCATAATTGAGGAGACCTCAGATATTTTTTTCTCTCTTTAGTATCAAAGTAGCCTTGTCCAAACAGCACAGTTAGTTTTTTTTGTTTTGTTTTATCGAGGAAGAGTCTTACTCTAGCCCAGGAAGACCTGGAATTCACTCTGTAGTCTCAGGTTGGCCTCAAACTCAGTGGTCCTCCTACCTCTCTGCCTCCCCAGTGCTGTTGGGATTAAAGGCATGTGCCACCCTGAGTCAAATTTTGTTTTCATCCCTTCTCTCTGCTGCTTGTTATTAGGGCAATACCCTTCTTATAGGGAATGGAGCTTCAGATGCTGGTCAGCTGTGGAGACCTCACTCCACCCAGGACAGCTGTCTGCATTGCTCCTGACCTACCTACTCACCTTTTTTTGGCTCCAGGTGAGTTTTCAAAAGGAGTCCTAGAAGTAAATGCTTTTCTTGTCAGTGAGAAAAACACCACCATAAAACAAAACATCACCATGTAGGGATGTAGGAGTAGGTATGGAACTTTCCTTTGAGCCTCAAAATACACACCTGGGCTAGTTCCCATAAGCCCTTGCTGTCTGTATCATTGGGTGCCTAATTCCATTCCTACATTTCCATTTTAATCCAACACCAAATATATCTGATGGGCAGATGTAATTTTAAAAGACCCATAAATGTGATGCATAAGACACAAGAATAAACTTTTCAAAAATTAAAAATATAAATAAATAGACATCAACAGAATACTAGGCAAAAGCCATCTGGTCTATTGGTTTCCAAGCACAATGTGTTCACCCTTTGATGAAAGCAAAATCAATAAGCGAGCCCAAGAGATAAAAGCGAAGAAAGCTGGACTATTTTCAATATGGGTACACTGCATATAGAATGTCTCTGAGCACAGCAGGCAAGTGGGAGGTTCAATTGGGGAGTCTCATACACAGTAGAAAAACTCAACACATGCAGATATGGGCACATTCCTGAGCATGCTCAGTTCTAGATCACGATGTTTCCTACATAGCGTGTCCAATACTGCAGGTCAGCATCCACTTGTAGCATCATAGTCCGATTGTAAGTAGCAAAGTTGACTCGACCATCTAGAGAAGTGGCTGGGTGAGTTGGATGGGCTGGTGAAAACTTGTTTCTTGTGACAGTAACTTGTGGTTCTTTAGCAATAGGGTCTTACATTTTAGCTCTAGCAGGTAATCAAGTGTTTTGGTAATGGCCTACATTGTTTTGGGGACCTCTAGGGTTTCCCTGGCCCACAGATTACTGTAGGGGGTGGGGGCAACCCAATTCTGAGTCTGGGGATTTACTGGGCAGAGTCCATGATTGTAAGGTTAAGCTTTTCCCACCTTTCTGGACTCTTCGCATCTCTTCCTTTATTGGTGATTATAGCTGGTAGAATGCTAGTCAGATTGAGGGTTTCTATAAAACTGATGCATGTTGTCTTAACTTTTGTGTAACTCCCTCCCTACCCGTCCTACCTCTGCCCCCTCCAAGCCCCTCCCACCCCCCTATTCTACCCCTCTCCTAACCTGTCAGGTAACTCCTCCTTTCCTCTCTCTAGTTCTTATCTCCCCTGGTTTCATTCTAGTTTTATGCCCATATTCCTGGATATTGCTACCTTTTGCACTCACCTCTGAATGATTCCAGTTAGGAACCACAGATGAGAGTACATGATGGAACCTGAAGGGAAACTAGATCCCTCCTGGATAGCCCACATACTTCTGGAAAGACGTCACCAACAGCATAAATCAGAAGGGGACCCTGCAGATTCCAAAATCAACCAGACAGGATGTACACACTTGTGCAATAGTGGCATGCTGACTCTGTGGGAAACCAACTGTTCTCTGATTGGAAAAGAAGCCCACTCAGTGGGAGAGAACTCATATCTGGTACTGGAAACCAAGTCAGAATCCCATGGTCAGGTAACTCAGACATCAGAGAGAAGATCCCACTGCTCTCTGGAGAAAAAGAGTGGACTTACATACACACCCCAAAAAGTCTCAAATAACTTTGTATACCCCCTTTAAGCCCAGCTCCTCTCACTTGTGGTAGGAGAAGCTGTTTTATTTTACAGATGACAGAGAAAACATAGGAGTACCAAGATCCATCAATAAGACATCTGCCGGAGCCCAGGAGAAATTGCAGAGGAAGTGGTAACATGAATACTGCTCTTACTGCTAACCTAGCCTGACAACCAACTCCAGGGTGATGGTGACAGACATGGTGATCAATCAAAACTTATCCAAACAGAAATCCAGAGGCTACAGAGAACTCAACACTAGATCAGACTGCCAATAAGTCTGCCATGGATTAGAGAACATTGGAGAAGGGGGGAGGAGGAGAAAGGTTGTAAGAGCCCCAGAGCAGGTACCCTGAGCCCCAGAGCAGGTACCCTGAATACACACCCCTCCCATCCCCGCTCCCCCACAGGGATGAGTGTGGCCTTCATGATCCCCCCATGAATACCATAAGCACGCTGAGAAGGACCCCCAAGATAATGGGAGTATAACATGTTATATATATATATATATATATATATATATATATATATATATATATATATATATATATATATAAACTTTTAAACAGAAAACAGGCTAGTTGGAAAGAGGAAAGGATTCAATGGAGAGGTTATTGGGGAGGGAGGGAGGGCTGTGGAAGAAGACTGTGATCATGGTATATTGTCTATATGTATGGAGGTTGTCAATAAAAACTTGTTTCTTGTGGTATTCTGTGAAGGGTCTGATCTGAAACACACACACACACACACACACACACACACACACACACACCTGGAATGACTATTAGCAGTTCCTTGTCTGCAAACACAAGTGCTTACCCCTAAGAGTTCCTGCGTAGTAGCTAACATATCTATATTAATGACAGATAATACAGCCTTTGAAGCCTATTAAGTAGATCATTACACAACTGAGAAAAGAAGAATCCAGCTCAAAGCTACAAAAACTTTAAATAAAATCTAACAATTCTCATAGAGCCTTAAAATTTACAAAGCATATATTAATAGAATTACAAAAAGGAATCCACAAATCTACAGTCACACAAATCACAAATCACAGTCGAAGGTGTTAAATTATTTGTAATAGTAAATCATAAAGAAGATTTTTATGTTATAAAGTTCATAGAAGAGTTGACCAAACTAGTTTAAAAACTTGATCTTTATAAATATTAACAATATAAATTTTAAATGTTGAAGAAATTGCATGGGACATCCATTATATTATAAATTAAATGTATTATCATAAACAAAACAGTTATGATGGAGGAAATACCATAGGCCATGTTTAAAAAATCATAACACCAGGGGAAATTATAGAAAAGAACACGAAAGACATTTCAACATTTTCAGGAAGGGAGATGATAATAGACACTATACCTACATGTATATAAGAGCTGGACTTTTCTATCCGTCTAGGATTTGTTAATCTGGTATCTAGAGAGATCAGACCAATTGACCTTTGTTCTTATTGCTCAGTATTGAGTTTAGGTACATTGAGTTTAGTGCTGGGCTCATATTGTGTAATAAATGATAGGTTTGGGGCCTCAAATATCTAGTCATAGAAAGTGATAGTCAGGCCTGTTCTAGCTTTGTGTAAAGAAGCCTGAGGAAGCATGCTGGGCTCCCTAAGGCTGATGTGACTCTCATTGACATAGACTTGATAAGCTGTACCTATTTATGGACTTTTTTCTTCTCATCTGCTCTAGAAAATGTGCCATATGTCTTGAAAGCACTGATGTCTTAAAGAGGCTTCAGAAAAGGGTCCAGCTCAAATTGCTGAAGCAATGTCTGTGTTTGGTCTCTCAGGCAATCCAAGTCCCTGACTGAAATTTATTAAGTGGTGCTTAATTTTCCATTCCACAAAACTATGATGTGGTCACTTTTTTGGGAAAAGCAGATGGAAAAGTGGAGAAGCTGCACATAAGAGGAGAGAATGGGCTAGTGATGTTCCTTTCAATTGACCTTCAGGGAAATTCTAAAGAATGTGCTCATCTTCATTTTAGGGAATTTATGATGTTGAGGCTGCTGGGCCCTTCTACTTGATAGCTTTGAAACTTGAAAATGTCCCAGAGACTTTTGACTAAATTTCTTATTTCTGAACAGGAAAGAAATCAATGAAATATGAGGTAGTATAACTGGATAGAGAGAAATAACTCTAAATAACTATATCGAAAGACTAGAAATAATAAGTGTGTTTTGGGACTTTCGTATAGGTTCGTTTTTGCTCAGCATTTTAATTGTTTATTGATACAAACATGAAAGATCATGCTTAACAAAATTTTAAATGGCCCAAGCTTTGAAAACATGGCTAATGCATTCAAAATATGTGCATCATTATGAGATAGTTCTCACTTTAATTATGTATTAGACAATGGGTTACTATCGTCATGTCCCCAAAAACATGACCTACCTGAGCCAATATTCTTTACCAGTCTAATTTCCACTATATACCCACTAGAGTGTCAAAGAACAGTAGAAATTTATATCAACTATTGTGAGAATGCAGAGGGACTAAAATCATGCACAATATTGATGGGTATAGAAAATTATACAAACACTTGGAGAGTAGCTTTTCAGTTTCTTATCTAGCTGAAAATATGATTACCATGTTTACCATTACTAAGAAATTACATTCCTAAGTATTTACTCAAAGGAATAAAAACATGTGCCTTATGTTTATGCTATAAACATAAATGTTTTTAGCAGCTTTATTCATTAAAGACCCAAATGGAAACAATCTAAAAGCCCATAACAGATGAATGAGTTAGCATATTTGCAGTAGATGTATAGAATGTAATGCTGCTTAGCTATGACAACATAGATGAGACTCAAAACATCCTGAGTCTAAGAAGACAGGAAAGTGCAAATGGTTGATTCTCGCATGAGAACCTAGAACAGTCAAATCTCAACTAGAGAGAAAAATCAGTGGGCTATCCAAGGCCAGGTGGGTATGGGTAGGGACTGCAAAGATCATAGTGAATTTTTTAAGGTTTTGGAATTGTTCTCAATCTTGACTGGACTTGTAGTTGCATGACTGTGTGTACTTGTCATCGTTCAGAGACTGCATCCATAAAATATGCACACTTTAATATATAACTGTCCACTGGTATCCACGAGGTATTGATCCCAGGGTTCCCTGATGGACACCAAAATCTAGACACTCAGGTTCTTATAAAATGTGATTCCCTATACTCTCTGTACATTCTTCTACAGAGTATAAATCATTTCTAGATTTTTTTATACATAATACAATGTAAATACTTCATAAATGGTATATTGTACTGTTTATAGAATTATAAGAAAAAGTCTGTAAAGACACATTTTTATCGAATATTTTCTCTCCAAGCTTGGCTAAATCTGTGGGTTCCAAGTCTACTGTATGTAAATTTTGCCTCAATAAAGTTGATTAAAATAGTACAATTGTAAAACTTTAAGTGAGAGACATACAAATTAAGTATGTGCTCTTGAAATCTGAAACTCCACACGTGACCTTACAATGAAGGGTTTGAGTTATAAGAAATGAGAACTAGGAACAAGCTGAACAAAATAATTATATATATATATATATATATATATATATATATATATATATATATATATAGGTTAATTTAACTGGTCGTTCTTACTGAAAGGAAAATTTGTACTAGGTTTTCAGAAAATAGTATATGTGCAGAATTATCCATAATGTATAAAAAACATTGACTTGTACATTAATTACTTTCTCATTGCTAGTACCAGAATCAATTTAAGGCAAGAAAGGTTTTATTCTGGCTTACAGTTTTGTGGGAATACATTCCATCTTGTCAGGGAAGGCATGGCAACCAGGAACATGAAGCAGAAATGGTCACAGTCCAGACATAATCAGGAAGCTGAGGGCAGAAAGGAAATAGGCAAGTCTATAAAACCTCAACTCCAGCTCCCAGTGACACACTTCCTCCGCAAGCCTCCACCTTTTAAAGAGTTCACAAGCTTCCAAAATAATTCCACCAGCTGGGTACCAAGGTTTCACACAGATGAGCCTATGGGGACATTTTACACTCAAGCAACAACAAGGTTCTGAAAACAAGCAATGCTGATTGTTAATAGGATGTTAATATTTATCTTGGTGAATTTATTTACATGTTATGTTTTCAAACTTCCTGAAATGTAAGTAAAGTTTTATGTATTTATTTGCTTGTGTAAATGTGGGTATGCATTATGAGCATGTGTGAATATCATATATTAGGTATGTATGTGAATGTGTGGTTTCTTGCTGCTACAAATAAATACCAGATGCACATGCCACTTTTTTTGTATCTGGCTTTATATGTGTTTTGGGGAATTGAACTCAGGTCATCAGGCTTTGCAAACAAGCACTTTCACCACTGAGCCATCTCCCTAGCCATAGTACAGTCTTTTTCTGAAAGGCAATAATATTGGTATCAATACAAACTGAATATGATTCCCAATATAAGATAATTATTGCTTACATTTCACATGAATGTGGATTATTTTGTTTAAAAAATCTCATCATGTATTCTGGAATGACAATTATGAAGCAAACCTTTAAAAGTAGTAAAATGAAAAAAGATAGACCTCATACCATGGAATATGAAAGTCAGAAGACATAGGTCATGGACATCTCATGCTTCTGGGATGACCCTCCAAACAAGTCACAGTTTATGGGAGGAAGAAGGGACTTATTTGAAGCTTACAGATCTAGGGGAAGTTCCATAAAGGTGCAAAGCTGGCCCCCTCTCCAGGTCCAATACGAGACAGAAACCCATCACTAGCACCACACACACAAGCAAATGGTAGGGACTCAGGCAGAGCTCAGGCTGCTCTCTGCATACCTAAGTCTGGAATTCCAGATCTGCCCCCCACCAGTAACACCTTAGGGCTGGACCCTAGGATCCACCCAGGGTGACACCTCCTTCAAGTTACAAGCTTTAACAAAACTCCTGAATCTACTGGGGAACATCTACTTAAACTAATACCTCTCTCTCTCTCTCTCTCTCTCTCTCTCTCTCTCTCTCTCTCTCTCTCTCTCTCTCTGTGTAATAACATATATATGTGTTTTCAAGGTAGCCCAGGCTGACCTGAAACTCACTCTGTAGTCTGAGGCTGGCCTTGAACTCACAACTATCCTCCTACCTGTGCCTCCCAAGTGTTGGGATTAAAGGCATGCATCACCATACTTGGTCAAAAGATAATTTTGATATAACTACAGACTCACCACAAATGATTCTGCTAAAATTTTTCTCTATAAAGAAATGCAGGGTTGGTTGTTTGTAGAGGAAAACCCCAAAATAAGAATTATGTACCAGATTTTTCCAGATGTCCTCATCAGTCTTGGTGATGGAATAGTGACTTTTACAGTGCAATCTAAATTTGTATCCCATATCTGTGTGTGAAGACTTTTCAAATTCCCCCTTTACATTATTATTATACTTTCAAAGCCCAAGGGGCATCACACCAGAGTGAGTGGATTTCCAGCTTTCGGTCAGCTCGACCCAGAATATTGTTCTTC
Organism: Zapus hudsonius; assembly: GCA_004024765.1. NCBI lineage: Eukaryota > Metazoa > Chordata > Mammalia > Rodentia > Dipodidae > Zapus > Zapus hudsonius. The sequence continues at coordinate 127,050 of PVHP010000639.1, forward strand.
AGGTAGGCTGTGGACCTTGCAATTCTCAATTTCTTTGAGTTTCGAAACCTTCCCAGGGCAAAATCAATCAATCAAACAAACAAAAAACAGAAAAATCAATAAAAGAAAAGCTTTACATTCTGCTTTCTGGGCAGTTCTATCATTGAATTCAGAGGAAGATCAGATCCTTAGTGATGACGGATTTCCCTAGTTATTAGTGAGACTCTGACCTTCAGTTATGAGAGCAGCTTCATGTTATGCTGCCCAGATTGAACTCTTAAATATCGTCAAATTTCTAAACCAAACACATACAGTTTTGCCAAAGAAAATAAATCTATTTTCCTGCTTCCTGTGTTCGGTCAGGGTACAAAACATAAAATAAGCCAAAATTCCTCCACAGTGGGCTTGCAATCTTAAGGAGACCATTATTTTCAATGCTTCAGAAAGGCAAATAAGTTTTCCAGATCTGATTTTCTTGTTGACCACATTGAGCATTGAGAAATCAGTGAGAGCTTTCTTGGGGAAAATTGAATTGATGAAGGAATTTGGCTGGAGAAAACAGGAAATGGGTTTCTTTTCTCTATACAGCCAATAGAGAATGGAACTTGGAGACCACATCATTGAAGGTGTGTGGATAATCCCTAGAGACAGTGACTACTTTTGATGCTTATCTAAGTGAAAGCAAGGTTTATTCATTACTCCTCATTTAAGGAGGAAGTCAGTCTAAACACCAATGGACTTTTCTAAAGTCTCATTCTCTTCAAGTAAGAGGAGATCAAGTTGGGAAAGACCAGTTCAACACTGTTAAGAAGTCTTTAGCACGAACATATTTCATCCATTAGGGTAATGTTTTCCTCAGGCTTGTCCAGGAATAAATCCCAACCTTCTCCTCTTAAGATCCCAAAGACACAGCTGATTTGTTTTCAGCTGTGGCAATGAAATGTTTAAACGAGAAACACATGCCCATTTGGTCTGGAGAGGACATGCTAAGGAGCTTCTTGTTTATGAGGCCTCCACTCAGTAGTAACCTGACAGCCACAGAGAGTGTCTACACAAGCAATTTGCAACTAACTCCTAATTAAGAATTTTTCCTGGGAAAAGAAGGGATTTTAATTCCATGTAGAATACTCATTATCCAATATGAGCTTTAAAATGTTCTTGATTTCAAAGAGAAGAAAGTGCTCTTAAACCCCTCATTTAATCTTTGCCTTTCTATTTCTTACAGCACAATAATTGGACCCAAGTACTCCACCCAAATGCCAGTGATCCCACAATGCAGTGCTACCTGCCCTAGCTAATGTTTTCACATAGGGGTTTTTCTCTCTGATGTTGCCTTGACATTAACCTGTTTCTCTAGTTATGAATCCCAAACAAAATCAGCTGAGAAGTTGAGAAAACATGGAAATGTATTATCTTCTGAGAGAATTAATAAAGGGAAGTGACTGAGTTAATGAAGTCTCAGGAAATGCAGGCATTTGAGTGTGTGATCAGCACTGTAAATTCCAGGGGAAGAGCCCAGAAACCTGACATGGTCAAGCCTGGCTTCTCTCATGGTCTCAAAGGGTTTCAAGGGCTCTGTGAGAGGCTAGTGGTGAATCGGTCTTCTAAATAAAATTAATATTAGTAAGTTCAATAACATGGGATATTGTGTACTTATTCTCTGAGTATTATGTCGAGAAATAATAGAGCTGGGAAGCAAAAGAGATTCCTGTTTTATTGAAAAATTTTATTATCATACAAAGTTAGATTTATTCATGGCACTTTTCAAACAAATTATTTTTTCCTTCCCCTCTTTCCCCCTATTCCCCCGCCTCTTCTCTCCCCTTCACAGCCTTCCATTTTCATAAAACGAATCTTTAAATTGGTAAAGTCAATATACAATGTCTGTGCTGCTGTTAATCTTGTTAAATGATCTGAATATTCAAGTATTTAAATATATCCAATACTGTTTTCTGTGTTTTCCAGCATTTTTATATTAGCTATAGTCCTTTTAATAGTACTAAACCATAGTTATTACTAATATTGTCTGTAAATAATAAATACAATTTATAACAACATTTTAATACATTCATAGTATAAAGAAGTACTTTAAGAACAACTCAAGACTTTTGGATTTCTGAGAATTCCCAGAAGTTCTGATTTCTTATTCTCCGAATCCCTAAGATTAACACCTTTCAGAACTTGGAACACTAGTCCTAGGTGAATTTAGGGAGAAACTTCATTCTAGAAGGAAGTACAGGGGCCCGGATGTACAATGGAAGTGCACAAGGAAAGACTGATGAAAATGTTTTGAATTGGGGAATAAGAGAAGCTAGAAATAAGCCTTGCAGGTGGCCTGGGGCATGCTACTCGGCCTCTTGAGACTCACCTCTAAGTGGAAATACAGAATTATTGATGAACTCAAACTTGGTTAGGACTTATGTTCACTTAATCTAGGGTATTTAATGCCCTCGATATATGTGGAGTATGAATTCAGAGATTATCTCAAATAACACATAGTGAATTTTGTGTGTTCATCAATAATTATGAGAAGGACAATAATTGGGTCAATAGTAAGTGTAGTTTGCTACATAAACAGTCTTAGACACCTACGAGAAATGACAAGGGTAAAGCCTGTGGGAAGTCTAGAGCTGGAAGACGGCTTGCTGAGCAAATGTGTGTGCAGATCCCCAGAAGCCATGTAAAAGTTAGATGATGTAACTAATGTCAGTGCTGAACTAGAAAGGCATTAGCAGGCTTGAGGTCATCAAGAAACAACCTCATCTCCCGTTTCCCTGGTAACAAACAGGAAAGCATCATGATAGCCAATGTACGGGATTTGGAAGAGGGTAAAGATCTCAGCTACCCAAAACAAGACTGCAAAGACTACAAAGACCCTAAAATGAAAGGTCAGGCATGGCCCAACAATGCTTCCAAACACCCAAGGTCACTAGGACATACTAACCATCCAGTGTGCCCACTCCTCCCAAACTTCAGTCATTTATTGACCATTTTATCCTTTGTGCAACATCTGCCCACCACCTGAATTCTTATTTACTTAATATCCTTCTTTATTTTGGCCCATTTTTTAACATAGCCTTGTCCCAAACAATAATAAACATGAAATTATTGATTGATGTGCAAATCACATTTCCCTACAGCACATTTGCATAACTATTATATGCATCATAACACATTGGTACATAACTATAACACCAAACAAACATCCATCTGTGTACCATCTAGCAGCATCTCATGTACGGCTGGACCACACTTTCAGAAAATTTAGGGCTGGAGTGATGGCTCAGCGGTTGAGGCATTTGCCTGCAGTGCCTAGGGCCCCGGGTACCCACATGGGCCAGACCCACAAGGTGGTGGCCCTGGTGCGCTTTCTCTCTCTCTCTCTCTCTCTCTCTCTCTCTCTCTCTCTCTCTCTCCTTGAAAATTAATAAATAAAATATTTTTTAAAAGGAAATTTTAAAAAGGCTCTTTGCACTGAGTTGACTAAGCTTGAAAGAAAGTCGTCTTTTCCGAGATGAGTAAGGAGACCTGTGCAGTCACACATGACCCCGTGCTCAGAGTGCCTCGGGCTTGGTTTAATGCTCAACTCTTACCTTCTTGAAATTCTGAATAATTTTTGAACAAGTATTTTCATGTTTTCATTTCTCATTAGGGCTTTTAAATGATATAGCCAGTCCTGAAGGAGTACAGAAATGTAATTGACAGCATAGCATGGTTCCCTTGTGACACTGGAGTTTTGACTTTCATCCATAACTTCTTTCAAATGAATCAATAACAAGTTAGGAATCCTTCTGCTATGCAAGATGTCCATGGGAGAGAAACGGGGAATGCTGGAAATTTATTATCTGAGAGTCTATAAGGGTGTCGGGGTGAGAACAAGATTCATTAACTATTTAGATCGATTCTATACTTAAGAGTTAAATTCTATATTATATGGAAACATTGGAATAGTAGTTTAGAAAGAAAAGATTCTCTAAGGACGGGAGCAGATGGGGAAGATGGGAAAAGACAGGCTTTGAGCCACTGAATAGCCCATATAATCTATTTTAAAAAATGTCTCTGCTAAACCCGTCATGTTAGACCCTTAATAATCCTCTCTACTTTGTCTACTTTGTCTCTGACCAGTTTCCCCACATATGGAAATGTATCTAGTATTTACAGAACTCGATCAACTGGACTTATGGAGAGATGGGGAGATTTCTCAGTGGTTAGAGTGTTGTGTATTCATGAGGGCCTGAGTTTGATCCCCAGCACTCATAGCTGGGGTGTGTCTGGAATGGCTATCCAGGCAGGGGGTGGGGACAAGAGGATCACCTGAGCTCCCTGGTCAGCCAGACTAGCCAGAAAACCACAGCTCCAGGTTCAGTGAATGACCATTTCAGGTAAATAAGATGAGAGAGATAGAAGGACCCCAACACTTGTCTTCCACACTGTGTGCATTTGCACACGTGAACATCACACACACACACACACACACACACACACACACACACAGATTATCCATGGTGACTCGTGCACTGCATTTAAATATTTAAATATTACAACGCAAGGCAACAAACAGAAATGAGCAGTCATAACAACCCATCCTATGTTGCTTAGCCTAACTTTATAACTATCTGCGAGTTACGGTACCAATTTAGACTCCTCAAATTCCAGGAGTGAGGTGGGAAGGCCTGGCTCCCAATGCCAGCCTTACATCTTGCTGGCCTTCACTTCATATGGACCCCTTCAGCCTGGAGGGTGAACTCCAGGTCACATGTCCAGGCTAAGTCACAGCCCACAAACAGCTGCCCGCCTAGTGTAAGGCTCCTTGGGCAAAGGCCTGTGCAGGTACTTCAGTGGGACCTGTGGGATCCCAGGAAAGGAGGTAGTGGTCTGTACAGGACAGGGGATGGTTCATGATAAGCCATGCTTTCTGCCACGCTCCTCTTTTGCCTTGGAGGGTATGAGGCTGGAGGAGGCTGAAACCTGCCTTTTAACACACAGGCATGAGGATAGATATGGCAAGTCTACTTGTTTTCTATCATCTCTGAATTTCCCCTTTTCCTTCAGTGCTGTCTCTTTGCTTTTACATGTCACTCCCTGTGGCTTCTTCTTCCACTTAGAACATCACTCACTCCTACTCTGTTTTAGTGTGAGACCATGGCCAAATCCCCCCTCATCTTGGAAGCTTTGTAAACTTGGACAGAATTCATCTTTGCTTTGTATTTCCTTGTCCTCTTACTTGTGTTCCCATGGTAACATAGCCTTTGTCCTCTTCTCTGGCTCTAAGTGTTTGGTCTCAGGTACCAACAGAGTAATTCATCATGCATAGGACTCCCTCTTAGCAACGCTAATGACAGTGGAATAAAGGGAAATACAATCTTGTTTCCTTCTTGTAGTGTTCTGTGTAAAGGTTTGTCTACCTTACAGAATTGCTGGTCCTTAAAAGTAGATGTCAGAATCTGAAGGACTCCATCCTAGGGAAAACTGGAAACAGTAATCCAGATGCTTGGTGTCATGTGGAAAAAATCCCCCAAATGATTGACTGAATGTTTCAGTTTTCATTGCAATGATTGGTGCTGTGTGTACATGGCCTGGTGTTATCAGGCCCTGGACCTCCACCACAGTGGGTTCAAAAAGTGACTATTAGACACTCCAATGCTCTGCAAGCTGGTAATGGGACTCAGCAGTCTTCGTTGTGTGCCGCTCCTGGGAAGGCTGACAACTTCAGTGGCAAAGGTGAGTTCGGTTCATCCGTCCTCATGGTCATTATCAACTGGTAGTTATTAGACCTTCACATGTGCACAGCACATTTTCAAATGAAAGCCAGCATGACAAGCATTAGCTGATGAGAGCTGCTATTAGTTGAAGCCATGGAATCCGCTTTCCGGCTGTCTACCAAGCTGTTTCATAAGAATTCTACGTAAGGAGAGTTCAAAGCACGGGCCACGTTATGATCAATGGCATTTCATTCAGTGTCCCCCTTTTTCTCTGTGTCCTACTCTTCTCTGGACTGTTGTCTGTGATCTGAAACTTCATTCAATGGGCATGCATTGCATTGTAATGTGTGGCCACTTAGAGGGTGTAATTGAGGTACTTTGGAAACACAGGGACTTTGGTCAAAGCTCCACCTTGCCTCTGTTATTTGTTATTTTGCTGGGTTTCTTTCTCTTTTTTTTTTTTTCTTGATTCGTAGTTGAAAATACATGTCTTATGGAGTTGTGCAGATGAATCAGGTAATGTAGGGTAACAGGCTCAGGAAATGCCTTAACAAATACCAAATACACTTCTTACTGTTTGCCTTATATATGTGCTTCATTTCAAGGGTTGCCTGTTTTCCAGTACAATCTTAGATGAAGTCTGGGGAATTGTCCTGCGGGGCATTAGACACAGGAGCAAAATAATGAACAATCAATAAAAACTTAATAAACCATAATGATGGTGACAAGGAAATCTTTTAATGCACAGACATGGAATCTGGGGGCTGAAGCTTTGCTGAGGGTTCCAAGAAGAATCCAGAACTTCCAATGTACATTTGAAATCTCAGTATGCTTCTTCTATTCTCCCCCCTCATGGTAGTTCTCCCTGGGGGAGTGATAAAGTGAGACCTAATTTTTCATGTGCTTTTATGTGGCTCTGATGATGGAAGAGCTGCAGAGCATCAAAGGACCAGCTCGAGTGATACTGTCCCATACACAGACCCTGGCGTCTCTGCCTGTGGGGGGTCTGTGGACCAAGCTTTGCCATCCCATGTGGTGCTGTCTGTGATCAAGGGTAGTCAGCCAACAAATACACAATTGTCCTTCTTCCCTGAATGAAGGGCAAGGGCAAATGTACCTCAGTGGCTTTCTTTCTGAACAAATGCTGTTTCTGCAGCTTCTGGAGAAATCTGAGCAGACACAAAAAGCCCCTCCCATAAGGCAGAAAAGTTAAGCATTAATTATAAAACTCGACACTAAGGTTCAGGGCATTTTCAGTAGATTAGAACTAGTCCAGGGATTAGACTATATAGTGAATTCCAGGTCAGCCTGGGCTAGAGTGAGACCCTACCTCGAAAAACCAAAAAAAAAAAAAAAAAAAAAAAAGAACTAGTCCAGGGAAAGGCCAAATAACTAGAGTTCTTTTAATTGCACAACACTACCACTAGGTGGTCCCAGAATGAACTGCATGAGTCATAAAACCTCCAAGGCCAGATTTCACTCCTATGGCCTGGTTCTCCAGGGCATTGTATGAATTTCACACACACACACAAATAAATAAAGTAAATAAAAATTTTAAAAAGGCAATATCAGAAACAGAAATATTTTCTGAATATCAAAAAGTATTTTAAATATTTCAAAGTGAAAGGTGGTGTTTATGAAGCTTTCTCTAATGGTCCCCCAGGCAGGCAGGAGATGGATGGTAATTTCCCACCTTACTGGTTCCCAGTAGAAAGTGGTGCCTTCCATGAGGTCAGAGATTGGTCTTTCCCCTCTAAAGGTGATCAGCTGCAGTGGGAAGGGGGGCTACTCCATGAAATACAAGTCTGAGTTGCTCACTCTCTCCCAGAGTTTCAGGAAATTTATTTAACTTATGAAAATCCAAGATAACTCTTTCAGAGTCATTGCAAAAAAGACAAGCCCATGGTGGAATAGTGCGTCATACAGTCCAGCAACATAGCCTATGCTTAAAACATATGTATTGTTGCATGAATATAACATGCAACTATAAACTACCTGTATCTTTAATTTTAAAGCTTAAAATGCACTGTATTTTCAAATATGAAATTTAAAAACAAATATTAAAATAAGATTCTCTTTTAAAACTCAGGTTTTCCCATTCTTTTTAATTTTCTATCTCATCACTTCTTCAGGAATTAGCACGTGCATCTTTCTAATGCACTTTTCAGTTGCATTAGAATGTATTTGGACCTACCCAACTGTCATGGTTTGATACAGGTGTCCCCCACAAACAATTGAATGTGTTCTGATAGATCGATCCTCAGCTGATGGCAATTCGGGAATTAGAACCTCACTAGAGCTGTGTTGTTGGGGGTGGGCTTATGGGGGTTATAAGCCAGCTTCCCCTTGCCAGTGTTTGGCACACCTTCCTGCCGCTGTTTGCAGTGCTGTGGC